>JAGFNQ010000326.1:35530-119954 GCA_024364735.1 Boesenbergia rotunda | reverse complement strand
TTGGATCCAATTAGAGTCAGGAATAGCTTAATTTGAGTTTCACTGCCTAGTCTGTTTCACCCAAATCTAGGGTTTTCAATCACGTTAGCCTTATAGGTTTCGTGAGACAGGTTTTGATAGTTAAGATTATTTTGAAAAGCATGGTTTATTTTGAAGACTTAATTAATTTTGAAAACAATTAAATTAATTTTGAAAACAATTAAATTTTTGAAAACTTAATTAATTTTGAAAAGATATTTAAATCTACAAATAACTGAAGTTTTGTGTTAGATTCGAATTTGACAAAAAATAATTTGAATTTGAATTTTAAAAATTGGCTTCCAGGTCTTGGCGAGGCACTAGGCCTTCTTTTGCCGTAGCCTTATGGGATCATCCACCCTTTCCTTGACAAAGCCTTTTAATGAAATTTCATTTTCAAAATTATTCTTTGAAAAATTTCTGGTCTAACTAGTTTGGGTCTTGGATCGGTAGCTTCGGCTAGTTCCGCCAAATTGGCTTCCCTAATGTACTATCATCTCACCTCCACCCAATACTATGTTGTCAAGTTTCAGTTAAGTGAGTTTGGTCCTTATACTAACCATTCCAAAGCCTAAGCATCGTAAATTGTAGAAATTTAAATAAACAATCAATCAAGCAATTGCAATCAAGAATAAAAATTTTTATCTAACAATGAATATAGTTTTCAGTTTGGCTCCCCCTGGAATAAAGCCACGGTGATGGTTAGGCAAGATGTGAATCTTGTCCTTGGGGATCCAATACTAATTTGATCCAGTTGGTTTGTTCAGGTATAGTTTAGGTACCCATGCCTGAATTTTACCTCTGGACTGATTCAGTACAGTAAAGTAAGATCTTTGCCGGGATTTGGTTCTATAGCCAAGTCCGGATCGATTTAGAACTGATTTCTGTTTTCTAAGAATCATGTCAAGACCCTTGGAACCAGATGTAAATCGTTCTAAAGCTGATCTAAGATCCTTAACCTGAGTTTTCAGGGAGGAGTTCTCCTTTTCAAGTTTTTCAACTTGAGTAGGAGTTCCTTCCTGAACCTTCTCGGTTAAGGGTTTAGAGTCAGCTCCCTCTTTCAGGAGTTTTACTTCCTGTCGGAGGGATTCGACTCAGAGTTTGGCTTTTGCCAAATCTCGAGAAAGATATGAAATTAGTTCACTTAATTGACATCTATTGAAACGAGTTACCTTAATTTCACCGTCTTCTGTAAAGGTCAGCTCGTCGTCGTCCTGTTCTGATTCTGACTCAGTCTCGACTTTTTCTGAGGCGGTCAGAGCTAGTAGGTTTAATTGGGGTGCTTCTTCTTCTTCTTCTGAGGAAGATTCATCCTAGGTTGCTTGGAGCGCTTTCTTTCTTCTTCTCTTTTTGATTTCCTTTAAGTTTGGACATTCTGTCTTGTAGTGGCCCTTCTTCTTGCACTCGTAGCAGGTTACGTTGGGCTTGTTTTTGCCATTCGCGGGTTCAGCTGGTTCATCCTTTCATCGGCTGATTTTCCGTTTGTTGGTTCGGTTCTTCAGCTCCTTGTAGTAGCTTCGGGGTAGTCGGACCAGCTTAGTTTGATCTCCTTCTTCGTCTTCTGAGTCTGAGTCTGAGTTAGACTCGGGTTCAGGTTCAGGCTTCTTCTTTGTTGTCCTTCCAGTTTTACCTGCAACGAAAGCAATACCTTTCTCGACCATATTGGTGTTAGTTTGTTCGTGCAGTTCTAGTTCGGAAAACAATTCGTCTAATTTTATTTTTGAAAGATCCCTTGAGACCTTGTATGCATCTACCATAGATGCCCACAAGGTGTTTCTAGGGAAAGCGTTTAAGGCATACCTTATTAAGTCACGGTTTTTAACCTTGTGACCTATAGTGTGAAAACCGTTCATCAACTCTTGGATTTGTGCGTGGAGCTGGGCTGCTGTTTCGTTGTCTACCATCTTGATGGTGTAGAGTTTGTTCAGGAGCAGATCCCTCTTACTGATCCGAGTATCTGATGTTCTTTCGTGCAGCTCGATCAATTTTGCCGACAGCTCCTTGGCACTGTTGAAGGGGCCCACGCGGTTCAGCTCCTCTTTCGTCAATCCGCATTGAAGAGTCTGAGTCGCTTTAGCGTCGGCTTCGATTTTTCGTTTCAGAGCGGTGTCCCACTCTGTGTAGCTTTGAGGAAGTCTATCAGCATTTTTGGGTATCTCCAGTCCGGACTGGATGATGATCCACATGTCCACCTGAGTTTTCAGGTGGACCTCCATTCGTCTTTTCCAGTAAGAAAAGTCTTCTCCACTGAAAAGTGGAGGTCTGGCGGTGATGAATCCCTCTTGTATGGCCATTTGATCTGTAAAAGAAATCTAACAAAAAAATATCCCAAGACTTGGTCTTGGATTAGTAGTGCGGGATAAGGATAATAAAATATTAACAAAAAAAAATTTTTTTTTTGGTTAGAAAAAAAATAGAATGGGAAAAAAATCCAAAAAATTTTCAAACTGGTGGTTGCACCAAGTTTGAACTTCCCCGCTCTGATACCACTTGTTGGATCGAGTAAACCGATAGAGGGGGGGGTGAATATCGGAAATCGTTTTTCGGAAAACTTAGAGCAAGTACGCAACGGAAATTAAAAATTACAACACAGAGACACAGTCGATTTTACTTGGTTCGGAGCCTGTGTCGACTCCTACTCCAAGGCCCACGGTCATTGACCGTTCACTTTGGGCAATTCTATATACGGCGCAATTAGTTTACAAAATTTGATTACAAAATAAGTGCAGTAAATACTACTAAAAAAAACACGCTCTTCTTTACCGACGTCCGGAGTAGATCGACTTTTTCGGAGCAGTGGGACGTCGTCGGCTCGAGTTGGAAGGTTTCCGGAGCAATGCGCGAGAGCAGAAGAGCTTTGAGACGTTGAGTTTTTTTTTTTTTTTGGCAAAAGGAAAGAATCTTATTTCAAGAAGAAGAAAACCCATTTTTAGAAGGGGGGACCAAACCTAACCCTCTAAAATGGGATTACAGTGTAAGGACAATGATTTACACATCCGGAATTGTTAACAAGAATTGAAATACTAGATCATTGAAACATTACTTATAACACCATTCTAACTGGATTGCCTCGATGAATTTACATACTTTCGGAAGGAGCTCACAGGAGTGCAAAAACACTTAAGGAAAGCCATTCTTTTAGAACCACACAGGACAAGAGCAAAACTGGAATTGTTACAGAATTTGGCTCCCATCTACACGGCCAAAAGCACAGGCTGCCAATTAGAAATGGACCAGCAAATGCAGAACAGCCAAACCAATTTCAGAACAGATATAGATTTGGTTGACAGCCAGCTTTAAGACCTCTTCAAGAGCTAATTGCCATACAGCATAGAAATCACCCAACATTTAGGAAAATTAATCAAAAATCATAAATGGCTACCAATCCGCAACAGATTTTTGACTAGCAAATTATGTCTCCGAACCAGACAACCCCAGATAAATCCGCACAATAAAGAAAACATAACTGTCAAGGTTTGAAAAGGAACAACATTAGAGCAGATTAGCAGAAACTCTGATGGCAAATCTGTACAAGCCAGCTTGCCAACTGGTTGGGCAGCTCTAAAGCCTTCTCAAGAAAGTAGCAAAACTGCCATACAGCTTAGCAATCAACAATTTGATCAGAAATCAGAGATGGCTATAAATCCGCAACAGATTTAATTATCAATTAAGCATCAGATATCAATCTATCAGCAAAAGATAAGATATCACCAGATAAACCCGTACAGAAAGAAGAACAAAACTGTTATGTAGAGTTTGGCACTAAGTGTTTCACAGATTTACAGAAACCAGAAAGAACCTCTGAAAATTTCAGATCTATTAAGAATCAGGAGACAAGCAGCCCTGGCAAATAGAGATCCACTATTTTTTTTTTTGCAAGACGAATATATGGCATGCTTAATCTATCTAATTTGCAAATACCATTAAGCATCTTATCTATATCATTAGCACCTAAAATTCTTTCAGTAGGGTGACTAAATGTTTGATTTGCAAGGTAATCAGCAGCTGAATTAGCTTCTCTAAATGTATGTGTAAACCAAATTTGATGCTGGCTCCGAATATCTTTAATTTTAGTAACCAACTTCCGGTAATTCCATGGAATCAAAGAAGACTGCAGTATTTTTAAGGCCACTAAAGAGTTTGATTCAAGCCAGATAGGGGTTAAGTTATTGTGCAAACATAATTCTAACCCTTTCAATATAGCAACTAGCTCAGCTTTAACATTCGAAGCAATTCCAATATTACCATACCTTGCTAAAATGATAGGACCCTCATGATTTCTAACAATAGCACCAAACGAAGCAGGGCCTGGATTACCTTTTGATGCTCCATCAGTATTAACTTTATAGATTCCATATTTTGGCATTTTCCAGTGCACTAATGAGATACTAGTAACCACTCTATTGTGCACTTGGAAACCCAAAACACCCATTGCGTTACTACAACCTTTCCACTGATTTCCTTTGATCAATCCTGCTGTCATGGCTAAATGAATATAAGAGCTGACTTTCCATATGATTTTACTAGTCATCGGCTTAATACCACGGTGCTTAGAGTCATTTCTTGCACACCATAAATGCCAAAAAATCAATAGCGGAATCACCTCTTTGACATGTCCATCTTTAGACCATGAATTTCCAATTCTCCAACACTCTAGAATTTGATATCTATCAACCCCAAAAATTTGTGAAAAATGTCTCCACGCCTCCTTAGCAATCGGACTAGAAAAAAACAATGATCCCAAGATTCAACATCATTACAGCATTGACATTTAGAAACTAATATTACTCCTCTTTGTTGCAATATATCATCCAATGGTAGTCTTTTTTTTTAAAATCGCCAAATAAAAATAGAAATACTTGGGGAAAGGATCTTATTCCAGCAGGCTTTCCAATCTTCAACCGGCTGTTGTACTCCTCTGACACAATTCCAGGCAGACTTTAGTGTGAACTTACCATTCGAGGTTGGTTTCCAAAGAATGTTATCATGACAATTTAGGGTCTTCTCAACTGTTGTATCATTTTCCTTATGCTTAGGCACAGCAAAATCCAGAATCTCATAGATAATATTAGCTGGGACCGAACACCATCAGTTTGGAAGAGTTCCAATCTTGGTTGCTAAAGAAATCAAGCACTTTCCAATTTGGATTACCCACCACTTCACAAGTTTGATATAGTGGCCCTTGATCTAGCCAAGTATCATACCAAAAATATATTCCTCCCTTACCAATGAGCCAACCAATGTTTGCCTCCGCTAAGCATCTAATTTTAATAAGTCGTCGCCAACACGGGGAGGCCCACCAATTAGCCGAAGCCACAGCAGGAGGAGTTGATCGGCAGTACATCTTCAAAAGGAAATTTGCCCATGGGGTGCTTTGTTCCCGGAACCTAAACCAAAGCTTCAATGTGGTAGCTGTGCCAATATCTGATAATTTCCTAATGCCCAAGCCACCCTCCAACTTAGGTTGACAAACGTCAGACCAAGCTATCCAATGATACTTCTTTTTTGAGTTGGATACACCCCAAAAAAATCTGCAAATATCATTTCAATATGATGTTGAACCACCAAAGGTGGGAGTAAAACCTGTAAAGTATAGAAAGGAATTGAAGTTAAAACACTTTGGATAAGGAGTAAGCGCCCACCATAGGTCAATCTTTGGATATTCCATCCCATTAACCTCTTATTAATTTTCCCAATTAATGACTGAAAATGGCATGATTTTCTGCCCCCAGCAATGATAGGGACACCCAAATAGGTCATTGGCTGTTGACCTTCCATGAAACCAGTGATAGAAGCAATTGAACCTTTTCTAGAAATCGAGATACTTTTGGAAGGAAAAAATAAACTTTTGCCCTCATTAATAGATTGACCCGAACAAGTTTCATATTCCTTTAAGAAGTTCCTGATACGCTTTACATTATTGATTGAGCCATTCATAAATATCACTATATCATCTGCATATGCTAAGTGAGATAATCTGAAATCACAGCCCACAATGAAATAAAGCTGAGAGTATTTATCAAACAAAGCATTCAAACCTCTAGATAAGAATTCCGCCGCTATGATAAAAAGTAATGGAGAGATAGGATCACCCTGCCTCAAACCTCTTCTAGAGTTAAAGAAACCCGACAGGCTCCCATTGATTTTAACAAAAAACCAGCATTCTGAGATGCAGCGTTTGATAAGCCCAATGAATTCAACCGAAAATCCAAAAGCTTTCATGACTTTAAAAAGAAAAGCCCATTGAACTCTATCAAAAGCTTTGGCCATATCTAACTTCAAAATTAAATTGCCACCTCTGACATGAAAATTCAATTTATGATTAAACTCTTGAGCTAGTAAAATATTATCTGAGATCAGTCTCCCTGAAACAAAACCACTCTGAGAAGGAGAAATGATTTTATCCATGATTTTACTCAACCTTGAAGCTAATAGTTTGGAAATAATCTTGTTTGATACATTACACAAGCTAATTGGCCTAAAATCTTTCCATTGTTGTGCATTGTCTATTTTTGGAATTAAAATGATTGTGGTGGCCGTCATACCTTTTGGCATAGAGCTACCACGAAAAAAATCCAAAACTGCTTCCAAAATATCATCCTTAATAATATCCCAGCAGGATCTATAAAATTGAGTAGAGAAACCATCAGGACCTGCCGCACTATTCGTAGACATTTCCCAAATTATGCCTTTTATTTCCTCCATATCCGGAAGCATAGACATTCTAGCATTGTCATCAGGATTAATCAAGGAAGGAATGTGATCAAAATTAACATCATCACAATTAAAATTCTCACCAGTCAATAATTTCTCGAAATAAGCCGAACTTGAAGCTTGGATTAACTCAGGTTTATCTAAACAAATTCCTTCATCCCAAACTCTAAAAATTCTGCTAGCCAATCTTCTTTTTTTTACCAAATCATGAAAAAACTTGGTATTTCTTTCCCCATCTGACATCCACTTTACTGCAGCCTTTTGTTTCCAAAAAATTTCTTCCATGTGAAGCAAATCAAAGAGTTGCTCCTGTTTCTGAGCTTTAATTCTTTTATTAACCTCTGAGGGATCTGAGTCAAAAAATTTTCGGCAATTTCATAAATTTCCTCTGCTTTGCTGATGTTTTCATGAATATTACCAAAAACCTCCCAATTCCACCATTTCAAATGTTCTTTAAGCCTTTTTAACTTGAGCTGCAGTTTTTTGAGACCTGTTACAACAGTCGGCAGCCTCCAATTCAAAGTAACAGTTTGAAAAAAATTATGGTGTTTAATCCACATGTTCTGAAATCGAAAAGAAGCAGTGGGTTTTGGGAAATTAGGAAAAGTAATAAGCAATGGGCAGTGATCAGAGGCAGCCCTATTTAAATGCTCTACTCGAACAAAAAATTCTTTGGCATTCCATGAAGGAGATAAAAGGACTCTATCCAAACGTTTCCAGATTTTGTTATTTGTCCAAGTGAATCTATCTCCAACAAAGCCTGCATCAACAAGACCAGCTAACATAAGAAAAGAATTAAAATCATTAACTGGACCAGGCATTGAGATAAAACCATTGGAATGTTCACTTGGGCTAGAAATAACGTTGAAGTCTCCTCCAATTAACCAAAATTCAGCATCGTCGGGTCTAATTTCTAGAAGTTTCTTCCAAAGGACAACTCTATCTGATTGGGAACATTTAGCATAAACCACTGTAATTAACATTTTAATAGGAAAAATGTGAGAGCTGATTTTCATATGAAGGAGCTGCTCATGATCCATAAGCAATTCAAAATCTATATTAGCATCAAATAAAACCCAGATTTTCTCAGAGCAATTGCAAATGGCATTAGCAAGGCCTAATCGCCTAGTAATGAAATTCACATCAAGTTTAATGAAAGGTTCAAGAATAGCCAAGAAATTCAAATGATATTTTTCTCTTAAAAATTGAGCTCTGCTTAGTGAAGCTTTATTCCCAATTCCTCTAATATTCCATATAATACCTGCCATTATAAAGGATTTGCAGAAGTAGCATTTTGAGGTTGTGCCTTACTCCTAGTGACTCTTCGAATTACATCCTGCCCGGCTGTAAAAGGAGCCGAAACTTTTGAGATTTTTTTTCCTTTCCCTGTCACTTTGTCTTTATTTATTTTTTGAGACATTAAATCTATTAAACTGCAGGAAGATGATCTTTGCAAATGCTCCACAATCTCATTATCTGTGTCTTCCTCTTCCACAAAGGATTTAGAAGTCTCAGCAATATCATCATTTTGCTCAACCCAAGGCTGCACATTTGATGTAGTTTGCTGCATATCTTCCATTGGAAAACCTGAAAAGTTTACACCACTCCCAGCGTATTTTGAGACAACATCCTTATCCTTTGGTGGAAAGCCTACCTGATCAGTCACATTTTGCATCAGGATGTCTTTATTTGGGTTATCATCAGTCAAAAGCACACTTTTTCCATAACTTTTTTGCAAAACATTACTTGAAGCAATCTGAGCTGTTTTAAGAGTATCATTACTTTCATAATCACCACAATGAAAATCAGCTAGAGGTTGAAAACGATTTGTAGCTTTGTCAATCACATTGACAACCTTTCCACTGATATCTATGATTTCTTTTTTGGAATCCATTTTTGTTTTTCAGCTTGTTTCCCTTCCGTCCCAATTGGTATCTCATCTGAATGCATAGGATCAATATTATGATATATCTTGTTGTTTAACTGAGGCCTCAAATCTTCTTCTACAGCTTTAAATCTTTCTTCAGTCAACCATATCGGTTTTGGCTTGATCCATTTACATAGCACTCTTCAATTGGATGGCCCAAATGCATGCAATCCACGCAGTATTTAGGCAATTTTTCATATAGAACTTTCTGAAGCCTCTTCTCTTCCCCTATGCCAATCCAGAAATCTTCAATTCTGGGTTTCAACAGATCTAGCTCCACACAAATTCGAGCAACAGCGAGTTTAGAGCCATCCACTATCCCTTCATCCATCTTGATTGGTTTACCAATAATTCTTGCCATTGAGAATAAGCTATGCTTATTAAACATATGAATTGGGAGATCTGGGAGCTGAATCCATATTGGAACTACTGAAGGCTCTACATCATAAGAGAAGTGAGGTGACCACTTGAAAATTCTCAGTGGGACTCCTCCATGGACCAAACTCCACGCACCAAACCCGCGCCATATCTTCATTTGAGGTAAGGTGTATAAAAATAAACCCAGCTCGCAATAGGCGAATATTGTAGAAACCAGAAAGCCCGATACTTCTAAAAGCTTGCTCAATGATAACTTGATTCGGTCGCCAACCTGAGAATTTGCCAATTAGGGAGAATTGGTAGGGAGATGCCATACCTGAAATTTCATCCTCTGAGTAAAAAATCCCAGGCTTGTTATTGTATATTGTAATCGGCTTGAAATTAGCTCCAATATCCACAAAGTTCTTCTTGATCGATCGGGGAGAGACAGGATTAACAGCTGCTGCATACGATGGTTTTGATTTAAGATTTACTTGAGGGGAAATATGATTCGGAGCACCATCTATAGCTGTAGAACCCAGATTAGGTATAGCATTAGCCAAAGATTCTTCGCACTCTGTCGCCGCCCCGCCGATGAGAAAATTTTGATGAGGAACCCCATTGCTGATGGGGACCGCAGGAGAAGAAGCCTTGGAAGAAACCAGAGTAGGGATAGCAGGTTGCATCGCAGCGGCAATCCGCTGCCGGCGGCCAAGCCGCCAGAGGAAAAGCACGTGCGCGCGATGAAATCTTGTAGGTTGTCAATGCTTGGTTGTTCCCAATTTTTGATAGAATGCTTGCATCCTCCCACACACTTAAAATTTTGTCTGTCTCGGGAAAAGTAACATTAAGAAACATTAAGATAACCAAGTCCGAGGAAAAGATTATGATGAACATAAGTGATTAGGGAAGGAAAATGGAATACAAAGTAGAAAAACAACCAAAATTGTAAAAATGATATGAGAAAGGAAACAAAGTGATTTACCTCTATAAATGTGGTCCAATCATAGAAATATGGTTTTGAAAAAACCTAAGCAAGTTCTAGAGTACAATCACATGTGTATATCACAAAAATTAGGCCAATCCTCACCAAGTAAAAAGAATTCATCCCAAGTCATCACTCTAGAGTCCATAACCAAGTAGTACTCAAGCAACCAAGAATTTTCATCCAATGGCTCAAATCCTAAGTTTTAACAACCAAATTTAATTTTCTTTCAAAGGACTCTAAAACGATATAAGAAAATCTAGATGGATATATTTATTCCTAGTCATGTAAGAAACAAATTGCCAAGAAGACTAACATGGTATCTACAATGACTCCTATTCATTCTACTCTACTCACGTATTTATTAGCAAGAACTCATTTTAAAAGAAAACTCTAGTTCTAGAAAACATAAAAATGAAACATGCAATGAAAGAAAATGCAAGAAAGAACAAACTCCCCTTTATTTCTGGCGGTTGGAGTCTATCAAGAAATTGTAGGACCGGTGCCGTCGATAGAGGGGGGGTGAATATCGACCGTGAAAAATCTTTCGGAATTCTTCGTAAAATTTCGTTCGTTCTGGACTTAGAATATTAATAGCGCAGCGGAAAATAAATAGAATGAAAAAGCAAAGTAAAGGACACAGCAGATTTTTACTTGGTTCCCGACCCCCCAGGGTCAGTACATCCAAGGCCTATGCACGGGAACACCCGTCCACTATTGGTCTCCTTCCCGGACTTTATGGAGGCGAAGAAACCCGACTTACAGTGCAAGATTTACATGCAATAATAGAAAATGAAGTGCGCAATAAGTAAAAGCGAACCGAACAAAAATCTGAAACTCGGCCGATCTGGACCTCTGATGTGCCGCGCACTTCCTCCTGGAGCCTCCCGGTTGTAGAGCCTCGTTCTAGTGCGTTGTCGTCAGTTAGAATGCTTGGAATGGTACTTGGCAGTTATGTTTGAAGCAGACGGGTCGAAGCCCATTATATAGGCCTCCTGGGGGCGCCCCGGAAGACTCGGTCAAACTTTATCTCTGCGCCTACCTCGCCGCAGCTGATAACAACTTTGACCAGGGCGCCCCGGATGCTCCGGGTGCCCCCATGAAGGTTTATCTATGTTTCGGACTCAAAACCGCCAAAACAGCTTTGAACCTGGGTGCCCCGGACGCTCCGGGCGCCCCGCATGACACCTGTTCTGCCTGCTTCACAAAAACCAAGTTTTTTCCTTTGTCTAAGGGCGCCCCCACTGTTGGGGGCGCCCTGATTGCATGGGGGCGCCCCCAATGATGGGGGCACCCTGCTTAAAGCCTGGAAGAACAGTTTTTTGCCTGGTTTACATGCTTTATCTTTGGTTCTTGATACCTGCAAGATACACAAACACAAAGCATAGATACATATAATGTTAGCCTTAAGGACTTGGTTCAGACTTCGGATTTGCACGAAACCCTAGGTCAAACCGGCACGAGTTCCTATCCCTGAGAACTCGCCCTTCACCTACTCCTTTCAGGAGACGGTTGCCACCCAGCCCTTCGTGTGGACTATAGCTTAGCTTCCGATACTTCCGGACCTCGAGACGCCCAAACCCTGACCCGTCTCTACTCCTGTCCTTAGTCATCGCTCAGCTAAGTTGCTTAGTCCCTCGGACCAAGACTTCATTCCCTAGCAATCCTTCGCCAGGTGCCTAGCAGTCCTTCGCCAGGTCTTCTTTCCCTAACAGTCCTTCGCCAGGTGCCTAGCAGCCCTTCGCTAGGTCTTCTATGCCGAGTAGCCCTTCGCTAGGTGTTGGGGTTTTGATACCTAGCAAACCTTCGCTAGGTGCCTAGCAGCCCTTCGCTAGGTCTTGGGGTTTCGATACCTAGCAGCCCTTCGCTAGGTCTTGGGGTTTCGATACCTAGCAGCCCTTCGCTAGGTGCCCAGCAGCCCTTCGCTGGGACTTAGGGTTTCGATGCCTAGATTAACTAGGACTTTTCTTCAGCTTAGTTTACTTCTCCTTTGCTCCCCTTTGTCTGTTCATTGTATCACTGACTAAAGTGTATTGTCAAACATTAAAACATTTAAAGAAGAACATCATTGATGCAACTTGCACCAACAATCTCCCCCTTTTTGATGTTTGATAATAACTTAAGTTAGATTGGTTTAAGGGGTTAACTTACTATCCTTGGGGAAAAATTGATTTTAGTTTTGAACATATTTTTGATCCTCTAGGAAAAATAAGAAAAAATTTCTAACTTAAGCATACCTCTCCCCCTTTGTCATACATCATAAAAACACAAGAAAATACTTGCACCAACAATGAGAAATTTTGGTTCTTTTTGAAAATACTTGGTGTAGAAATTTTGAAAGCATTGTATTTTGAATGATATATTGCATTTTTGAAAAAAAATACATAATTTTGAAAAAGATGTTATGCACTTTGAAAAGTACAAGTACTTTGAAAATGATCTTTAACAACATGCAAGTACTAACTATTTTTGAAAGAGATGAGACTTTGAGAAATATAAGTAATTTTTGAAACATAATATTTTACTTGACTAAGTTTTTTTCAGTCTAACACAATCCTGGGAAACCTTGTTGACTACAAGGACATTTTCCTAAATGTCTTGGAAATTTTTCAAAGTCAAGTAACTATTAATAGATTTTGAAAACAATGATAGTACTTTTGAAAATATATGCTGGTGCATTTTGAAAAATGTGTGAACTTTTGAAGACCCAATATATTACTTGATTTGGTTTATCTTCCAGTCTGACACTATCCTGGGAAACCTTGTTGACTACAAGGACATTTCCTAAGTGTCCTGGAATTTCTTCAAACTCAAGTAAATATTGTTTCAAAGATAATTTCATAGGTCACACAAAAACAATAGACTAATAGTATTTTGAAAGACTACTTATGTTTTTAGCAAGATTTGAAAATACAACCCATGAAAACATTTGAGATATTCAATAATTCTTTTAATTTGATCTCCCCCTAAACTTGACCCAGTCCTGGGAAGCTTGTTGACCACAAGTACTCTTCCTCTAAGTCTTAAGGTTTGATTCAAATTAAAGAATTATCTAATAATTTCAAAACAATTAATTAAACAAAATTATTTCAGAAGTTTGATTTATACTCCCACTAAAGTTGACACATCCTAGGAGTCCTTGTAGATTATGAAGTGGACATTCCTCTGTGTCTTTAGGGTCTATCAAAATCAAACAAGACAGATAAATTTTACAACATAAATCTTTTTCAAAAAACATAAGTGATAACGATTTAAAGTTCAGTTTTCGAAAAATATTTTCAAATAATAGTAATTTTTACAGTGTAGTTTTCGAAGGCCATTAAAAAAAATGAAAATCACTTCCCCTGTATCCGATACCGTTTGACTCTATCTAAGTGCCTTAAGGAACTTTAGTGTTGTCCTAAGAGGCTTGTGTCTAATTGAGTGAGTTAAACAATTTTTGAAAAGATATACTTTTGAAAAATGTATAATATGTATAATCAATCAGACAAGCATGAATTCCATAAAAACATTATTATGTTGAAGCACTATTTTGAAAATATATTTTTAGAAAAATATTCTAACAATTTTGAAAAACAATTTTGAAAATTATTTTTCAATTCATTAGTCCTTAACATCTCACCCATTTTAGATGTATCAATACAACAAGCATAGTTGCCTTATAGGTGTATTGTGAGATACTTGAATTATTTTTCTTAATTTATTATTAACTCTAAGATTTAATTGAAGCTTGTGTTAGATTTGAATTTGACAAGAAGTAACTTGAATTTAAATTTCAAAAATTGGCTTCCAGGTCTTGGCGAGGCACTAGGCCTTCTTTGGGCGTAGCCTTATTGGATCATCAACCCTTTCCTTGACAAAGCCTTTTAATGAAATTTCATTTTCAAAATGACTTTTTGAAAAATTCTAGTCTAACTAGTTTGGGTCTTGGATCGGTAGCTTCAGCTAGTTTCACCAGTCTAAAGAGACCAAGTAGAGTATACTTGACCTTATTAGAATTGGCTTCCCTAACGTATTATCATCTCACCTCCACCCAATACTAGGTTGATCAAGTTTCAATTATTCTTTTTCCTATGGCCGTTCTAATACATGCATAAACTTTAAATATGAATGACATGTCATATATTAAAAGAAGTAATAGATGCATGGCATGACAATTATGCATGAGTCAAACAATTTAAATCATTTTATTTAAGTTTCTAAAAATGTATCAAATTCCCGATTTGATACATGTCGTGTGAGCCCGCGAATATGTCAACCCACTTTGACATATTTAATGTTATTAATTTTGATTGTTACAGTTTGCGTAAAATTTTATTTTAGTTTGAGTTTAAGTTATTTAAGATTTGAAGTTGAGTTAATTGAAGTTTGAATTAATTTGAAAATTAATAAATTAAGATTGAATTGATTTGAATCAATTAAAGTTGAATTTATTTAAGTAGATTGAATTGATTAGCTTTATTTGAATTAAATTGATTTAATTGACTTAATTAAAATTTTAATTGAATTTGATTTAAATTTAATTTAATTTGAATATAATTTAATTTAATTTGAATTTAATTTAGATTTAATTTAAATTTAATTAAGATTTAATTAAGATTTAATTCGAATTTAATTTGAATTTAATTTAATTTGAATTTAATTTAATTTAATTTTAATTTAATTTAGATTTAATTAAGATTTAATTTGAATTTAATTAGGATTAAATTAAGATTTAATTCAAATTTAATTAGGATTTAATTAAGATTTAATTCGAATTTAATTAGGATTTAATTAAGATTATAATGATTAATTAATAATTGTGGGTTTAAATTCATCATTTTCATTATGTCAAAAATTTCTTCTTCATTTTTATCTTTCTTTTCAAGTTTTTCTAATAATTTTGATTTATTTGAATTTTAGTAATTTTTATTAACTATGGCCTTTAACTTAGATAGTTCTATATCCTCCTCAAGATTAGGTCTTTCAATATCCTTACAGTATGTGGAGTAATTTGGGCCACTAATTAAGGTTTTGTAATAATCGTTAATATTATCTATAATTAAATTATTATCTAGGAGAATTTTATCTTCAAAATTATCCTCTGATATATTTTCAACATTAATCTCTCGATTATCTTTAAGATTTTCGGAATTAATTTCTGAATTAATCTTGAGATTTTCAGAATTAATTTCTGAATTACCCTTATGATATTCAAATTTGAATTCGGATTTATCCTTAGGATTTTCAAATTTGAATTCGAAATTATCCTTAGGATTTTCAAATTTGAATTCCGAATTATCCTTAGGATTAATTTTGTCTGAATTAAAATTATCAGAACTAATTTTATCAGAAAGATTATCAGAATTAATTTTATCAGATAAATTATCAGAGTTAATTTTATTAATTTCTGAATTGATATTCTGAATTAAACAATAAATTTCTTATATTTTGGTCATATTCACGTTTTGTAATTTAACATGCAAAATGTTAATTTTACTATGCAGTAAATCTACTTTATCAGAAAAATTAACTACTTTATCACATGGCAGTGCAGGAACTTGTAAAATTTTTAGAAGATAAATCTTGTGTACCTTCGCCGGACACTTGTTTTTGTAATGTCCGTATTTCTTGCATTTGAAACATTGTACGTGACTTTTGTCCCTCCGGTTTCCTAGCGCTGGTGCCTCCTTCGCCACCGGTGATGTAGACTGAATCTTATGAGTAGGGCACTGATTTTTATAGTGCCCTCTCTCCCTGCACGTGAAACAAATAATATGGAATTTACAAATGAACATTTTAAATAAAATATACCTAATTCACCCCTGGGCTCCCCCTCAACTCCTGGCATCTTTGCTCCGTCGGCGGTTAGTCCGGTGAAGAGCGGCTCTGCACTGATACCAATTGTAGGACCGGTGCCGTCGATAGAGGGGGGGTGAATATCGATCGTGAAAAATCATTCGAAATTCTTCATAAAACTTTCGTTCGTTTTGGACTTAGAATATTAGTAGCGTAGCGGAAAATAAATAGAACGAAAAAGCAAAGTAAAGGACACAGCGGATTTTTACTTGGTTCTCGACCCCCCAGGGTCAGTACATCCAAGGCCTATGCAGGGAACGCCCGTCCACTATTGGTCTCCTTCCCGGACTTTTCAGAGGCGGAGAAACCCGACTTACAGTGCAAGATTTACAAGCAATAATAGAAAATGAAGTGCGGAATAAGTAAAAGCGAACCGAACAAAAATCTGAAACTCGGCCGATCTAGACCTCCGAAGTGCCGCGTAGTTCCTCCTGGAGCCTCCCGGTCGTAGAGCCTCGTCTCTAGTGTGTTGTCGTCAGTCAGAATGCTTGGAATGGTACTTGGCAGTTATGTTTGAAGCAGAGGGGTCGAAGCCCCTTATATAGGCCTCCTGGGGGCGCCCTGGACACTGGGGGCGCCCCGGAAGAGTCGGTCAAACTTTATCCCTGCGCCTACCTCGCCGCAGCTGATAACAGCTTTGACCAGGGCGCCCCGGAAGCTCCGGGAGCCCCGCTAGACACCTGTTCTGCCTGCTTCACAAAAACCAAGTTTTTTCCTTTGTCTGGGGGTGCCCCCACTGTTGGGGGCGCCCTGGTTGCATGGGGGTGCCCCCAATGATGGGGGCACCCTGCTTAAAGCCTGCAAGAACAGTTTTTTGCCTGGTTTACCTGCTTTGTCTCCGGTTCTTGATACCTGCAAGATACACAAACACAAAGCATAGAGATACATATAATGTTAGCCTTAAGGACTTGGTTCGGACTTCGAATTTGCACGAAACCCTAGGTTGAACCGGCACGAGTTCCTATCCCCGAGAACTCGCCCTTCACCTACTCCTTTCAGGAGACGGTTGCCACCCAGCCCTTCGGGTGGACTTTTGCTTAGCTTCCGATACTTCCGGACCTCGAGACGCCCAAACCCTGACCCGTCTCTACTCCTGTCCTTAGTCATCGCTCAGCTAAGTTGCTTAGTCCCTCGGACCAAGACTTCATTCCCTAGCAATCCTTCGCCAGGTGCCTAGCAGTCCTTCGCCAGGTCTTCTTTCCCTAGCAGTCCTTCGCCAGGTGCCTAGCAGCCCTTCGCTAGGTCTTCTATGCCTAGCAGCCCTTCGCTAGGTGCCTAGCAGCCCTTCGCTAGGTCTTGGGGTTTCGATACCTAGCAGCCCATCGCTAGGTACCTAGCAGCCCTTCGCTAGGTCTTGGGGTTTCGATACCTAGCAGCCCTTCGCTAGGTACCTAGCAGCCCTTCGCTAGGTCTTGGGGTTTCGATACCTAGCAGCCCTTCGCTAGGTGCCCAGCAGCCCCTCGCTGGGAGTTAGGGTTTCGATGCCTAGATTAACTAGGACTTTTCTTCAGCTTAGTTTACTTCTCCTTTGCTCCCCTTTGTCTGTTCATTGTATCACTGACTTAAGTGTATTGTCAAACATTAAGACATTTAAAGAAGAACATCATTGATGCAACTTGCACCAACAGAAATAACCTCCATCGTGGTAGTGGAGGAGTATGGGTAGTTGAGAGAGCTTCCTTCATTTGATCAATTTTATGGTGCATTACTCCCCCACACTTAAACTTTACAGAAAAATGTTCAGGTGGCCGAAGGCGATTTAGGTACAAGAGCCATTTATGAGGTGGAGTGCTTCGAATTAAAGTAAGATCATCTCCTCCCTCTTGATGTTTTTGGAAATCCTTCCAGGAGGTTAAAGACTGTTTAGATGGAGCACCCACTCCAGAAGTCTTCCGGACCCTGCAAAATCATGTAATACCTCTCTCATGCGTGCAGGGTAAGAAAAGAGTGAAATATATACCACCTCTACATAAAAAGAATCAAGATATGCGTCACATCCTATGAAATCAATTTTCGGTACCTCAATGAATTTATCACAATTATTTTCTACAAAAGATGCATCAAGAAACTTATCATAACCAATGAAATCAATTTTTGGTACCTCTATTAGTTTTTCACCATCAATTTCTAAATAAGATGTATCAAGACATGCATCACAACCAATAAAATAATTTTTAGGTACCTCAATGAATTTTCACAATTAACATCCACATATGTTATATCAAGAAATGTATCGCAACCAATGAAGTCAACCTTGGGTACCTCCATGAGTTTTTCACAATCAATTTCAGCATAAGATGTACCAAGAGATTCATCACAACAAACAACATCAATTTGAGGCACTTCTAAAAATTTTTCGCAATCCATATCTACAAAAGATGTATCAAGTAATTCACTACATTCAATAAAATCAATTTTAGGTGCCTCTACAGGTTTTTCACAAACACTTTCTACAGGAGATGTGTCAATAAATTCATCACAATGAACAAAATCAATTTTAGGCACCTCTAAGAATTTTTCACAATCAGCATTTTCATGATATGTATCACAACATGCTTCACATTCAACAAATTCAACACTAGGTACCTCTATGGATTTTTCACAATCAAATTCTACAAAGGATATATCAAGAAATTCATCACAGACAATAAAATCAGTTTGAGGTACCTCTATTGATTTTTCCAAAGAAATAGGAGATATACGTACCTAATCATGTTGAAGAATACCTGGATGTTCTACAAGAGTAGATGTAACTGTGTTCTCCTCCTGGTCATGTTCAAGCTCCTATTCAAACTCAGGTTCTGGTGGACATTCAACTAACTCAGGTGATTCTTGGGTTCTTGCTTCCACCATACAAGTTCCTACACTTTCTGGCTTATCCTCTGAATCTTCTAGTGTATCAGTCAATGGTGGTGGTCCCTGGGGCTCTGTGCAATCCCCTACACCTGTAGAATCATCTCCCATGCATGCTTCCTCAGTAATATCTGCAACAACCATATTAGAAAAATTAGGACCATCAATAACAATATCATCACAAAATAAAAGATGAGAAGGGTCCTGTGGAGCTTCAGAAACGAGTTTAAGGATGTCACAAGCTTTTCCATCCATCTCCTCCAATGCCTCTGTCTCTATTGCATCTTCAACCTTATCTGTGCTCAAATCTCCTCCCACTATGTCAAATGGAACATCATCAGCAATTAACTCTGCCTCAACAGTCTCATCTAGACTACCCATGCTAATGCTAGGAGGATCCTCTCTGGGGTGCTGATGGAAAGGTAAAGAGACTTTTGGCTCTTCCTCTTGAGCTGAAAAATTTAGAAGTGAACTCTGAACAAGAATTTCAGGAGGAACAATTGCTGTGGGTGCCCTGATTTTATGGATTACTTCTTCTTCTTCCATTAAAATTGCAAGATCAACTGAAGAAGGTCTTAGGCTTGCACTAGGGTCACCTTGAACTGATATAAAATCAACTCCGAGGCTGTTTTGAATGGAGAAATGGAATGCTGGAAATTTTTCAGGAAACTAAGCATTTGGAGTGTTTAAACTTGAAACAACCTCTTCATTCCTCCAAATTAGTTCACAATCATACCCCTTAAGATTTTGAGTAGCTTGAGAAGATGAATGACTTGATCCTTGAGCTTGCATTTGTTCCATTCCTCTAACCATTTGCTCAAGGTGTTTTTCACAGTTTTTGAGAGTAGAATCATACTCTTGTTGTTGTAGACTCTTCTGTTGTATGAATTGCTGTAACATCTCCTCTATCCTTTGTTGTTGAGTCTCACTCTCATTGGGATTCTCAAAGCCTTCTTGATTGGTGTGGAACTCCTGTTGGTCTTGAAATGTAGCATAAGGTTGCTGAAAACCATGAGTAGGCTATGAATTCTGAAAATCAAATAGTTGGGGCTGATCAAATGAATAATTGGGCTGCTGAAGTTGTTGAAAATCAGGTTGACAACTTGGTGGAGGTTGCTGAAAATTTTGACTCTGAAATTGTTGATCTGCTTGCTGAAAGTGATGGTTGAAAAGTTGAAAATTCTGGGGCTGTGAAGATGGAAAATCATGCTGAAAATTCTGGAATGGTGGCTGATAAATTTGCTGTGAAAGTGGCCATCCTTGTTGATCATAATTGAATGGTTGTTGGAAATCTTGGAAATTCTGCTAAAACTGCTGTTGTGACTGCTGAAATGGTTGAAAATTTTGCTGAAGATTTGGATTGCAACCTTGCTGAAAATTTTCGAATTGCTGTGGTGGTTGATTGAAATGTTGGCTTTGCTGAAAATCTGAATAGGGCTGCTGAAATTGTTGGGAAGACTGAAATTCTGGCTGCCCTTGCTGAAATTGATAATTTGGTTATTGAAAATTTGAGTGGGACGACAAAAAATATTGGTTTTGCTGCTGAAATTGTTGACACGGCTGCTGGTAAGTAGATGAATAAGCGTTTTTCCTTTGTTGGCACTCCATCAGCTTAAACAAACATTTTAACTCCAACAATAAACTTTTGATCTCTAACTGTTCATTTGAAAACATTTTGAATCTGCAGTCCTGTCACAAAACAAATAAAATGGCAGCCACCGTCGACAAAGGATAAAGCAATCAAGAATAGAATCAAAGAATATAAATAATAAACACAAGCTCAACTTAAACAAACTCAACTTGTAATTCCCCAGCAACGGCGCCAAAAATTTTGATGGACCCAAAATAGTTGTCACGAATGAAAGACTCAAAGTTAAAAATTTATGAAGCTGAAAACCCTGTGGCTAACAAAGATAAAAATGTAGTAAAGGGGCCTCAAGTCGTATTTTTCCAAGGACTACTTGAATGAATGTTTAACTCGAGCTTGCAGGTTTATTTGTCGTTTGATGTTTGGGTTTTCTAGATAAAATGGGGGTTTTACGATAAGAGATGAAATGACAATATGAAATGAATTTAACTTGACTAAAGCATGGTAGGAATAAGGAAATTGCAAGAACTAAACTTAACCTAATTAACTCTTGAGCAATTAAATTCGAACTATAGAATTGAACTTAAAGAGCTAATCACAGGTAATGAATTGCAGAGAACTAATTGCATGAAAGAAATAGCAGATTAAAGAAAACTAGAACAAATCTTAGCTTAAGCACATGGCTTGAAGTGTAATGGTATCAACTAGCACAATTTAAAGAAATACTTGTTGAAAACCAAAAATAATCCTAATTAAACATCAAATCAGTTTGTCGACAAAAACTTTCCTTTGCCGTCACACAAAAGATGAGCTATGAACCCCCTAGCTCAAAAACCAATGAGGAATATATCTCCCGGATCAAGCTACAATGGATTGGTGCATTTGGATCTCCCTGATCGGTCGCTGGACCGATCTGGACTTCCTCTGATCGGTCTGGGGACCGATCTGGACTTCCTCTGATCGATCTGGGGACCGATCAGAGGTGTGACAGTCTGATCACACTGACGTTCAGGGACTGGATTCACCTTGCGATCTCCTCCTCATCGACTGATTGGATGACGAATGACCTCAGAAACTATCGGAGCAGCTTCGAGAACCCCTCTCTGTTGCTTTGACAGCTCCGGACGACAGCGATCCAGCGATCGACAGTGATTCGATCAGTGAAAACCAACTCCGGTGAAACCCTCTCCGAAACTTCCTAAAACACAATCGATTAGCAAACTTAACCAGAAATTATACCTTGGATGATCTGAAATCCTGCTGAGAACTGAATCCAATGTGGTCGCGCACGCCTCAGAAGAAAACTACAAGAAATTTGATGAAGAAATGTGATGAACTCGGAAGAACAGCGGCTACTGCGAAGACGCGATGACCAGCGAATTGGGGGAGAAGAAGGTTAAATATTTCAAATTTGGGCGGCTGAGATTGTTTAGGACTTATCCAACGGTCAGATCTTCTCCGATCTGAACCAAACTCAAAAAATCCTGATCAATGGTCCTAATCTACCTATCCTTAGCTCGGATCAACCAGATCAGTAGCGGATGGCTCAGATCCTCCCTTTTCTTGAATGGATGGTCTAGAACATCTTGAGCTTGATCCAACGGTCAAATTGCTTCTGATTTGGCTAAAATTTTCAGATCTTGATATGTGGTCATGATTGACTCTATCTTAAACTCGGATTGATCAGAAGTTGACCGATGGCTCAGATCTAGCCGTTCTCTTAAATGGACGGCTCATATTAACCCGATGCTTGATCCCTTTGATCCGGATCCAATGCTGACTCAAGTTTGACCAAATTTGATCTAGGTCCATGATCATTTGAAGCCTACAAAATGGTATTCAAATTTAGTGCCAAAAATATCCCAAATATACAAAGAATTGAATTAAAAGTCAAAATAGAGGAAATACAGGAAACCTAATATAAATGCAAACTTAAGCATATAAAATATGGATCAAACATAGATTTTAGAGCCTAAAATAATCAACAATATGATAGTTATCAGTCACCTCATCATTTTGGTTCTTCCTTGAGTGAAGGGCAATGCTATCTATTTTTTTTACATTTCCTACACATCAAGACTCGTGAACTTTTAAAGTACAGAATAACTTTTCTAGAGTATTTACCTTTAAGTTCAGAGAGATATAATATGAGTTTATTATAGACATCCACTTCGGGGTTCTTGGAAATATGTTTAAAGCATACCTTTGAGCATCATAGTTAGTTATCATTTTCTCGAGATTCATGAGTCTGGTGATTAATTCATTTATCCTCACGTGCAGTTGTGCCACTATCTCTCCTTCTTCCTTCTGGAGGTTGGTGAGTTGGTTCCAAAGGATATCTCATCGTGCCAGCTTCGCTTCTGAGGTTCCTTCATGCAACTCCAGGAATTTCTCCCAGAGCTCTTTCGCTGACTGTAAATCCTGATTTGGTTGACTTCTTGTGACGGTAGAATGAATAGCAGATGA
The DNA here is from genome assembly GCA_024364735.1 of Boesenbergia rotunda. Taxonomy (NCBI): domain Eukaryota; kingdom Viridiplantae; phylum Streptophyta; class Magnoliopsida; order Zingiberales; family Zingiberaceae; genus Boesenbergia; species Boesenbergia rotunda. The sequence continues at coordinate 97,208 of JAGFNQ010000326.1, read as the reverse complement.
AATTCTGCTTTCCAGTTTGCTACAAAGTCTGCCTAGTCCTTCTTTGTCCATAGGATTTCATCTTTGGGTTTGTCGTCGGCATCCTTAGGAGCTACAAAACTATTTTTCAGGATTAATAATAAATCAAAATTTGTTTTAAAGAATATTTGCATCTTGCACTTCCAACTCGCAAACTCCCACCCGAACTTTAGTGGGTAGATGACCAATCCAACCATTTTGTTAATTGCTTCATATGACGGTTAGTCCTTCTAGAGTATCCTTACTCTGATACCAATTGAAGGTGATCGTGCGGTCGATAAGAGGGGGTGAATTTCCCTTGAAAATTAAAACATAATCTTTTATTTTTGCTAAATAATGATGGAAGTTAATTCAAACAAAGAACATTAACAAATTAAAACAAAATGGAAAAGAAAGAGGCAACCAGAATTACTCGGTTTGCAACCTAGGAAGTTGCTAATCCAAGGCAAAATAAAATGAAATCTCTTGAATAACTCCTTCGGGTGGAGAAGCCTCTTACATGATGAAAAGCACAGAAAAATAGAAAAGACTACAACGAATTCATTTGTAGTAGATGGATAATTTGGAACTGAGCTCTAGGAGTATATTTATAGCCCCGGTCAACTCCATCTGAATGCTAAATGGCACTATAGGGGTGCTCGAGTGCTTGAGGGTGCCTAACATGTGTCTTGAGTGTTATCCGATGCGCAATATTTGCAAACGGCTAAGTTTGGATGATTTTTCACATCTCGGGCGCCTATTTGTATAGGGGCACCCAGGAATAGGGGTGCCTGAGTGCATAGGAGCACCCGAGTGCTCTTGGGCGCATGAGTGAGTTTGAGTCAGCCCAATACTGACAAACCTCCTGTGGTATTTCTTGGGTGATTTTGGGCTTTCTAGAGTCGAGCTCACGCGAGCCTTCATCTGCCTTCTCCTCGAACATGCTTCTGCCTGACTTCTCATCCCTCGGATGTTGCGTGCATCCTTCTCACTCCACCGGCGTACTCTTTCGCAGACCTCTACATCCCTCGGATGCATCAAGCCCGTCGGCTCCCTTCCTGTGTCATCCTTCTCGACCACTGCGTCTTTTGCTCGACTTCCTAAGCTCCTAAGCTCCTGCACACTTAGACACAGGGATCAAAACACAACAGGACCTAACTTGTAACGACCCTCTCTTGCTAACTTTGACCTTATAGGGTCGTTACGTTGACTTTACTGCTGGGCCTGCCAAAATAAAAAAAAAACTCTAATTTTATTGGCTTTGCCAAGTGACTCCTAGACCTTTTAGTTGTATGACTGAAGCACTAACCATCAGCCCTACAACACTTTTTGTTTTACACTAGCACCAGTCGACTGATATCCTGTCAGTCGAATGGTGCAGTTGACTGCACCTGGGATTCACTCGCCCGAATGTTTCTGTTCCCTCGACCAGTCGACTGATACCTGCATCAGTCGACTGATACGCCTGGAACTGCAGTTTCCATGTTTCAGAAACACCGTTCAAGTATAAATATACATTCTACTTCAACTACACAACAAGATTATAGACTCACAAACATAATAATCATAATCATATATACTCCATTTGCATGCATTTCAAACTCCACATTAATTACTCAAACTTAAAGTCTTTGCGGAAGTAAACTACTAACATAAACTCAAAAGAAAATACTCATAAAGTTCTATTGTTTAGAGTTTTAAACGCTAAACAAAACTCATCCTGAAGGATCCTACTCCACGGTTCCGCCGCCACTGACATGAATCATCCATCCTTGTGCCTCCTTGCCTTACATCTTCCCTTTACCTTTATCTGTAGTAAAAGGATGCAACTATAAGCAAATAGCTTAGTAAGTAGATACCTATCTCATAAAAATATGCAATCGATATCAAATATGCTCTTGGTCAAGAATGCTTGCTTTAAAACATATGTACTGAAAATGCTATGCTTAAAATGAATAAGCTCATGAATACACTTGTAGCAAATGTTTGCATTTGGAAACTTTGCTTGAAATGACAAATGTGTAACATGCTTGAAATGATTTCTTGCTTTTGAAAAACTTGAAATTCATACACTTATACTTCTTATACTTCAAAATAATAAACATCATCCTTTGGGCCCGGCATAGTACCAATGCGCGCATCCTAATAGGTTCGGGAAAGCTAGCCATCGAATCCTAATAGAGCGTCTACTAGCTTGCCTAGTTTTAACGGCCTTATGCCCTAGACCTTGTGCCCAGTACATGCCACTTAGAAAGTAATATATTTAACTTGTACTCATGCTTATACTTAACTTGCTTAACTTAGCACATATCTTGCACATAGGAAGTAGGGTTCCCAAAACTTGCTTTTGGGACTTCTTAAAGCCTTGGTCTTGTACTCCTCAAGGCACCTTGCATGCCATGATCCCAAAACTTGCTTTTGGGCAATTCAAGACCTTGGTTTTCACCCCATACATTCCATCAAACACCATGCGTGCCAAAATCCCAAAATCTGCTTTTGGGCAAATCAAGACCTTGGTCTTGTTATACTAAGATCACATCATGAAAAAGACTTAGAAATCATGTTTGAAACTCATTAGAGAACTACTTTTACTGCAGGTGAGAGATCTACTTACATCCTTACGCTTAGAACTCACTATACGACGTAGGATCTAGCATGGTACTCCTCGTCCACTTCCTTCGCACGATCCGGATCTTGGGCGCAAGAAAAGAAGAGGAGAAACCCTAATTCTTTTCTAGTTTTCGGCAAGGAAGGAGAAGAATGAGAAACTCTTGGTTTTCTCTTCTTCTATTCCTATATATACTAGTGGAAGTTGAAGCATCACTTATAAAAGATGTTTACTATCACTTATCTAATATCGATTCCATAATTTAATAAAATAATCACTAGCTCAATTGGAAACTTGTAACTAATACTTATCTTAGGTCATGGGTTTGATTCTCTACTCTGACCCATTTAAAAGAAATTTTTAATTTCTTTTTATTTATTTTGGAAAAATTCTGAAAAATTCGGGTGTTACATAACTTGACTCGGTTGACGGCATCAAAACATACCTGGGGTACTGACAGCCCGATCGTGGGAGCTGCAGGGGTCATGTATCCTGGGCTATGACCAGTCTTGTTATATCTTTCGACTCCTTTTTGCTCCCTTTTGTGTACGATTAGCTCTAAAATGCTACCTGAAAGTAAAAACAAGAGAAAAGTAGGTCTTCCAAGTTGAAATAGGAAATATGCTAATAAAAACTAAGAAAGTGGTATAACAACATAAATATGAATCAATTAAAGCTAGTGAATGAGCGTAAAAACAAGGATGAATATATATCAAATCATCCCTCATTAGTTAATCGATGGGTGTTAGCTATCAATCGATTACTGCACTTATCAATTAGTTTATCTTAATTTCAAAACTCAAATTTAGACCAAATTTTAGAAATTTATAAGTAATTCTACTATTTTCAAAAAATTATGAAATTTCATGTAGACATTAATTATGTCACATACTATCATTGAAAAATAATTTTCTATGAAAATATATCTTATTTAAAATAAAAATTAAAATTAAAAATCATTGAAGACATTAATGTTTCACTGTAACATTGTATATAATTAATCAATGGTGATTAAGTTCAACAAATACACTTCACCAAAGTTTTTCAAAATATTTTTGAAATCATTTTCAAAATCAATTTCCAATGATGATCTTTCGGCTAAATGCACATGACTTACACATTAGTTTTCCCCATGATTGACTAACACAAAATACATTTGTTTTGATAAAGCTCAAACTCAAATAGATGCACTAAATCAATACTTTAAGGTTTCTCATCCTTCTAATATCTCACTTGTATCTAATGTGCCTCAATAAACATACAAGTTAACTATATAGTTCCTGTGAAATGTATTAACTAATTTTCCCTAAACAATGGGATTATACATCTCTAATTAGATATCTTAAACTTGATCATCCTTCATAGGATGTCAATTAATGTCATTATTCTTAATTTCAAAGAATTAAAACAATACATGATAATGATTATGACATACATCATATGCATACTTCCAAAAGAATAACTATCATAATTTAATGATGCATGTGTGATTAATATCTTTCAAATATCATAACAAGATGAAATATTTGTGTATGTTATGATGCCATTATTAGGATTGGTGGACTGACTAAAGGAGGATGAATAGCCCTGCAAATAAAGATTTAAATATCTTGTTTTCTACTTAGCAAGGACACACTATAAGTTAGATATAAATAACATTAAACTAATAAGGGACTCCGGATTTACTTGATTTACAATTGGAGTAGTTGCTAATCCAATGCAATGGTAGCTCAATAATGAAGCTCCTTCTTCGACGACAAGTTGGAGCCCCTTACACTATTTGAAAACAATCATTGAATGAACAAGATGTGGAAATGAGAATACCAATAGTGTTATCTTTAAACTTTGAGCTCAAGGGCTATATTTATAGCCTCATGGTCAATGTGACCATTTTGCTGACGTGACCATTTTAGGCACCTCCAGTAATCTAGGGCACCTTCATTCTGTTGAATCCTCATCCTCATCGCAACGGTTGTTTTCAAAATTGGTAGATTGGAGGTGTCTCGGTTCGGCTAAGGTGGAATCTGTTGCTTATCTCTATGGTAAAGGATCCAACTCTTCGGAGGTGCCTGGAGTAATCAGAGGTGCCTTAACTCCTTTGGCATCAAGGTAGCCTCGAGTCATCAAGGTGCCTCCAGTTAATGGGGGCACCTCGAATGGTCAACCATAATAGTTGACCATTCTTCATTCTGCTCGCTTGGGTGATGATCCTACCATTTGGAGTTGAGCTCACTTGATCCCAACTCCAACCATCTCCTCAAGCATACTTCCTCTTGGCTTCTCATCCGTCGGATGCACAGCGTGTGTTCTTCTCACTCCACCAGTATACTCTAATGCAGCTCGTCATCCCTCAGATGCATCTAGCCCATCGAGTCTCTGTGGGATCGGTGGCGTCGATAGAGGCTGGGGGTGAATATCGACTCATACAACATTCTTAGAATCTTGTCGTTCATTTTTTCGTTCTTTCTATCAAGAGAATTAGTATGTAGTGGAATAATAAATAAGAACGAAAAGACACAACAATAACACGCGGGATTTACTTGGTTCCCAACCCCCCAAGATCAGTACGTCCAAGGCCTAATTACATGAAGCGCTCGTCCACTAGTGGTCTCCTTTCCGGAAGTTTTGCAGAGGTGGAGAAACCCGTCTTACAATTTAAATACAAGCACAATAATAATAACGAATTACAACTTATAAATAAATACAAACCAAACAAAAGATATCGATCCTGACCAATCCGAAACTCTGAAGCATCGCGTACTTCCTCTTGGAGCCTCCTAGGTCGTAGAGCTTCATCTTAGCACTTTTTCATTGCAGAGAATGACTAATCGGATGTGAGAGTTGATGTTTTGAAAACACGGCTCGAACCCCCTTTTATACACTGCATTTGGGCACCCTAGATGCCATTGAGGCGCCTCACAAGTGATCAAACTCAATCTAGCAAGCAAAACTCAACACAGGGATAAAAACCAGCATCTTGGGTGCCTGGGTTGATAGAGGCACCGGAGAGAAATGAGGCGCCTTGGAGCAGACAAGGCACGTCCAACCAGCCACCTACTGAAAAACCACTTTGGGGCGCCTGATTCCATTCCGGCGCTTGGGTTCTCGGGCACCTGATCCCTTTCAGGCACATGGGTTTGCAGCAACCAACTCCTTTCGGCCTGTAACCAGGGTTAGTCCAAGAATACAATAGAATATTATAAATGTATGCATGAATAACAACCAGAGCTGTCTTGGTTCTGACTTTAGATTTCAAATGAAATCCTAGGTCGAACCGACGCCTACTATTCCCTTTCCCAGGGAACGCGTCGTCACCTACTCCACTCTGGAGAAGTTACCCTTTGCTAACTAGGACCTCCGATTGGATTTTTGCTCGGCCTCCAAGACTCCTGAATCTCGAGACATCCGATACTTGACCCATCTCTACATTTGTCCGTTGTTCTCTCTCGGCTAAGTCTTTTTCTCGATCCTCGACCAGGACTTTGTGCCTAATTCCTCGAACCAGGACATTGGTGCCCAACCCTCGGCCAGGTCTTCGTGCCCAATCTGTGACCAGGACTACGTGCCCAATTCCCCTAACCAGGACTTCTTGCCCAACCCTTGGTTAGGTCTTCGTGCCTAGCTTCACTCACCAAGACTTCGTCCACATAGCGTTACTCACTAGGACCCAGCTTCACTCATCAGGATTTCGTCCACCTAGCTTCACTCACTAGGACCCAACTTCACTCACCAGGATTTCGTCTACCTAGCTTCACTCACTAGGACATAGCTTCACTCACCAGGATTTCATGTCTCGATAAGGGCTTCTTTGCTAGTCATCTTAATTCTGACTAGACTTCTCTCTATTAAACATCAAGTCCTGTTTGGCTTAGTCCAGATATGTTTAATCACTCTTTCAAATATCAAGTCCTATATGACTAACCCTTTGGTCAAACTAATCAAAACTGAGTTTACCCTACCAAACATTAGGTCCTGTTTGACTTAACCCTTGATCACTTTGATCATACCTTGGTATATTGTCAAACATCAAAACACTAGAGGTTGACTGTTCATGTCTGATGCTTTTTGCAACAATAATCTCCTCTTTTTGATGTTTGACAATAATCATAAGTTAGGTTGAGGTCTTAGATTTTAGGTCAATTCTTGGGAAAAACAAAAAAAAATCTAACATAAGGTACTCTATCCCCCTTTAACATACATCAAAAAGAAATATAAAGTAATAACCAAGATTTTAAGTTAAAATTTACACCAACAATATGATTTTTGAAAATATTTAAGATTTTTTTAAAAACATAATTTTCAAAAATCCACCTTTTATTATTTTATAAACCAATTAGCTTTTTCAGAAAATATTTTAGAGATCACTACTTGAGTGAATTTTGAAAAAATAGGTTCTTTATTGATTTGAATTTCCATAATTCTAACACAATCCTAGGAATCTTGTTGACCACAAGAAAAATTTCCTATGTGTCTTAGAGTCTTTAATCAAGATAAAGTATTTTCAATATATGTATTTAATTTTTGAAAAATAATAAATTTCTTGGTTTGAATTCCTCCCCAATCTGACACATCCTAGGAAACATTGTTAACTACAAGAAAACATTCCTATGTGTCTTGGAGATTTTGACAAACCCAAGTAATTTTCTAAAGGTTTTCAAAGATGTTCAAAAGTTGAAATGATTTTAAAAAAATATTTTGGAAAATGAGAATATTATATTTTAAAAAAAATAAAGTGTTTTTGACAAGATAGTGATTTTTGAAAATATATATTTTTTAAAATTTAAATAGTTCTTTTAATTTGAACTCCACCTAAATCTGACACAGTCCTAAGAAGTATGTTGAACACAAGTTGATCATCCTCTGAGTCTTAGGGTTCGATTCAAATGAAAAGAATTACATAATTATTTTTGTAAAATTCAAAGTAATCAAAAGATGAATTGTAATTTTGATTGAGACTCCCCCTAAGCCTAACACAATCATAGGAATCCTTGTAAATCATTAGGAAAATTTTCTATGTGTCGTTAAAGTTTATCCAAATCATAAGAGCAATTAAAGCATTTTTAGAAGAATATAACAATTTTAAAGAAGTATTTTTCAAAAAATATTTTGAAAGACATAAATTTTTAAAGGAATATTTTTCGAAAAACATTTGGATGGACATAAATTTTGAAGTAATATTTTTGCAAAAATAATTTTTTCAGAAAAAATCATTTTGAAAGAGATAATAAGTTTTGGAAAGAATAGTTTTTCAAAAATAACTTTTCAACATAAACGTTTGAAAACATGATAAACACTGACTCCCCCTGAACCTGACACCTTCTGGCTATGCTTGTTAACTTCAAGGACCTCTACCTAAGTGTCTTAAGGGACATTAGTGTTGACCTAAAGGGTTTGTGTCTATGTGTAGGTTAAATAATTTTCAAAATGATATATAATTTTTGAAATCTGTTTATAAGTACACACAATCATGCATGAAATTCATTAAAATATTATTATGTTTAATCACTATTTTGAAAATAGGTTTTTAAGAAAATATTCTAAGAATTTTTTAAAATATTTTGAGAATATTTATCAATTGATTAGTCCTTATCATCTCACCCATTTTAAGTGTCGTAGTACAAACACGCATGGTACCCTTATGGGTGTTTGTGAGATGCTTGATTAATTTTTCTCAATTTAATTTTATAGATTGTTTGACATTGAGTTAGATTCAAGTTTAACAAATAGTAATTTAAAAGTAAATTTCAATAATTGGCTTCCAGGTCTTGGTGAGACACAGGGACCTTCTTGGATATCGGAACAACGACCGTTTCCTTAGACAAAACCTTTTAAAGAAATGATACTTTTAATTTACTCTTTGAGAAACTCTGGTCTAACTAGTCTACGATATGGCGAGGTAGCTTCGGCTAGTTTCACTTAGCTAGGTCGACCAAGTCGGGTACTCCTTACCCTTCCTGACTTCCTAGACCAGGCTTCCCTAACGTACTATCATCTCGCCCCACCCTAGTACTATGTTAGGCAAGTATCAACCAATCTTTTTCCTATCTAGCCATCCTAGATTAAGCAAGAAAAAAATTAGCATCAATGACATGATAGATATATGTAGAAAAAAACATAAACAGATACATCAGCATGATAGTTATGCATGTGTTAATCAAGTCAAAGCAATTTAATTTTATTTCTAATAAAGTATCAAATTCTCAATTCGATACAGATCGTGTGGACTCGCGAATATGTCAACCCACATTGACATATTTTTTATTATTAAGTTGATTGTTCTAATTGGGTAGAATTTTATTAGTTTTATAATTGAAGGTAATTAATTTAAATTTAGTTCGTAGATTTTATATTAGCAGATTTTGAATTTTGAATTAAGGATTGAGTTTATAATTAAAATTGAATTAAGGATATACAAAATTGGTTTTACATTTTAAGAATTAAATTAGAATTTGAGAAGTAAGTGTTAAATCGTTATTAGAATTTGAGATTTAGATTATCAATTAAGATTAACACTTTAAGAATTAAATTAGAATTTGAGATTTGTGATTATTAATTAAGATTTAAGTTTTTAAGAACTAAATAATAATTTAAGATTTGTGATTTATTAAGATTTAAGTTTTTAAGAATTAAATAATAATTTTGGGTCTAATTGCATCATTTCTATTAATTCAAAAAATTATGATTCATCTATTATTTCTTTTGATTTTAAGTTTTCAGTTTTATTTAATAGTTCTATTTTATTTGAATTATTTAAGCCATCTTAATTATAACTTCAATTTTGATAAATTCATCTTTATCTTCATAATCATATTCTTCCTCATCATCAGACTTATATTAAGAATTAATAAAAGTTATATCATTATCATCAAAATAAGTAGAATAATTTTCAGAATTAATAATTAAAGTTGTATCATTATCTTCAAAATAAGTGGAATAATTAATTAAGGATTCATAATTATCTTCAAGGTTAATAGAATTATCTTGAGAATAATTATTTAAAGTTTCATTATTACTTTCAGAATTATTTGAGTTATTATTAATTAAAGTTTGCTTTTTATCTAAATTATTAATTATTGTTCCATAATTAACTTCAAGTCCTGTTTGGCTCAGTCTATATATGTTTAATCACTTTGCCAACCATCAAGTCCTGTCTGACTAACCTTTTAGTCAAACTGATCAAACATGAGTTTACCCTACCAAACATCAGGTCTTATTTGGCTTAACCCTTGATCACTTTGATCAGACCTTGGTATATTGTCAAACATCGAAATACTAGAGGTTGACTATTCATGTCTAATGCTTTTTGCACCAACAGTCTCTTCCTGTATCATCCTTCTTGTTCGATGTTTCTTTTGCTCGACTTTTTGTGTTCCTAAGTCCTTGCACACTTAGATATAAAACATCAAACACATTGGGCCTAAATTAACTTGGTTGATCAATATCAAAACTAACCTGGGGTACTTACAATTATGGCAAGTGATAGGGCACACAAACATAGTAATTGTAGCACAATGTAATTACCTAGATTTTCCATAGAAGTGTCATCAACTAATCGTTATGCCAAAATCCACGATTTGACATAGGCGGCCTTATCTACCTTGAATGTGCCAAAAACCTAACTTAACACACTTTTGACCTCTATCTTGTATTGTAATTTGTTTTATCTCAATACCTCAAATTTTTATCGATGCATTTAAAACTCTTCAAGAGTAAAAGATAAACTTCTCATTTTTAAGATGTTACAATATTTTGAAAATGCTCTAAAAATACCAACTTTACCATGGTTGTGTTAACTACCATTTCAATTAGGATTGGCATACCCTATGCCCATCTAATATAAAGATATCATACTCTTAGGAACTCATTCTCTATTGGAGCTCTTGGGTGCACTAGGTACTTACTAGGGATAATATCCCTAGATACCTTACACATAATTTTTTTGAGACTTTTTAGAAGTCTTAGTCATGTTAGTCTTCTCAAAGTCAACTCTAGGGATAACCTCCCTTGTAACATTGACTTGACTAGTAGACTTATGATTAGTTCCATAGCTATATGAAACTCTATGGTATGAAACCATACTTTCCTTAGTTTAGGTCTGTATCCCAAACCTTTCTTGCCTTTAGATAACTCTAGTCTATCTAAGCCTAGATTTTTCTTGTTGGACCTTTAACTGCATTTATCATTTTCATAAGGGTCTTTTTCAATTTATCAAGTCTTGACCTCAATTGAGTTTCGATCTTTAAATCCTCAAATTTAGATTTTTCATGATTGCCTTGAATATTTTTCCTTTTAGGCATATATCTAACTTTCTTAAGGTTCTTACCTAAATTATTTTCTACCTTCCTATCCTTAGGTAAGGTTATTTTAACATTATATGATTTATAATTTCCCTTATAATTATCATGCTTTCTACTTTCATGATAATAAGCACTAAAATCATAAAACTTATTTCTAGCATGCTTATTATCATGATATAAGGAAATATCATTAACTAATGACATGCAGTTTTATTTTTTGTAGCACTCTTTGATTTGAGCTTCCTCCTTTATTCTTACTTAAGGACCTCTTCTATGGGCATTGATTTTGATAATATCTCTTTTCATAGCATAAGAAGCACACAATGTGCTATTTGCCCTTTGGTATCAAGGTTCTGACCTCTTTTGATGTTTTTTCTTCACCTTGGGTGCCATTTGAATCTTCTTCATCATCAATTTGGGACACTTGCTCTTATAGTGCCATTTTTCTCGACACTTAAAGTAAATGATATAATTTTTATTTTTAACAAATGAAATTGTTATATCTTGCTCGTAAAGGTGGCACATTCTGCTTTATTGGATTTGGATGTAAAGACTTCTTCTCGTTTTAGTGTCAATGACCTATATAGTCCCCATCAATCCTTGAGGTGGATACTTTTTTAATTTCCTTCTCGGATATTGAACACCTCTTAACCTCTGAACCCTCAAGCTCTTGATTCAATTAGTCTTCCTCTTTGAATTTGCTTTCAATTGGCCTTGAGGTTCGATCTTCATGAAGCTTTGTTAATTTTGTCTACAACTTCTTGGCATCTTCATATTCACCTATCTTGAACAAAATATTATTAGATAAAATAATTTCTAACAATTTTGTTACCTTCTCATTTGACTTGGATTTTTTAACATGCTCTTTAGTTCTTTTACTCTTCTAAAAAAGGTTTTCCTTTTGTATTTCTCGGAGCTTCAAATCCTTCCATTACTATAAACCATTGCTCTATATCCATCATCAAGAAATTTTTCATTCTTGATTTCCAATAATCAAAGCTTTCCATTCTGAATGATGGATGGATGTCATATTTGAATCCATCTCGGGGATCCATTTGCAAACTTGTGAATGATTAGTTCGACGTCTTGTTGATATTGAAGGGCTTTAAGCATATAGCATCTGCTTCTTCCTCTAGCTCTTTGCTCCTTCTGACTATTAGTCAGGTAAAGAGTAACCTCGCTCTATTATCACTTGTTATAACTCATAGAGCTAGAGCTAGAGGGGGGGGGGGGGGGTAAATAGCTTCGATCGCTTCTCTCGATCTTATCATTGTAGTAGTTTGAGTGCGCAGTAGAAATCTTGATTCTGTGGGATCGTTTAGAATCGATAGAGGGGGGGTGAATATCGATAAAATTTTTTGGATATAAAAAGACGCAGCAGAAATTTAAAACAATGCTAACACACTTTTCTTTTACTTGGTTCGGAGTCTAGATCAGCTCCTACTCCAAGGCCCACAGTCCTTAACCGTTTACGTTGGGCAATTCTATATTTCGAAAAAAGGTTACAAAATTGAAGCACGAATACAGAATTGAATTTAAGTAATTAAATTAAACAAATACCGACGACTGAAAAAGGACTTGAAGATCGGAGCAGCAGGTCGTCGTTGGCACTTGAAACTAGAGCACGGAGAAGTTAGAACTGACCGCTTGAGTATTTGCGTTGAAAGAATTGTTGTCTGGAAGCAAGGGGGTGAACCCCTTTATATACAGTCATCCGGGGCGCCTGTGTTGAGTAGGGCTCCTAACACGTGTGCCTTTCTGCGCAAATCCTCATCCGCAGACTTGGCCAACGGTTATCCCTTCATCCAGGGTGCCTGGGATGACTGGGGCGCCAGTATGCTTACAGGCGTCTCCCTTGCTTACGTGGAGGCTCAGCTTCACAGACTGCTGGAAAACACCCTTCTGGGGAGCCTATATCCATACAGGCACCTATATGCTCAAGCTCCTGGGATGGAGTGAACTCCATCCTTTGTTCCTGCAACCAGGGTTAGATCCAAAACACAAATAATAGATAAGTTAAGTACAGTTAACAACCAACGCTATCTTGGTTCTAACTTTGGCTTCCCAAATGGAACCCTAGGTCGAACCGACGCCTAATGTTCCCTCTTCGGGGAACACGTCCTCGCCTACTCCTCTCAGGAAAATTTACCTTTAGTCAACCGGCTCCTCCGGTTGGACTTTTGCCTGATCTTCTGGATCAGGACTTCGTGCCCAGTCCACAACTAAGACTTATTGCCCAACCCTCGATCAAGTCTTCGATGTCCAACCCTCGGCTAGGACTTATTGCCCAATTCCTCGAATCAGGACTTCGTGCCCAGTCCATGACTAGGACTTATTGCCCAACCCTCGGTCAGGTTTTTAGTGCCCAACCCTCGGTCAGGACTTATTGCCCAATTCCACAAACCAGGACTTCGTGGCTAGCTTTCCTAGGACTTTTCCAGCGCACATTAACAGATTCATTAGATCACAATATAACCTTAACTTATGAACCCTTTGTCATTATCAAAACTCAGGTTCGATCTTGGTGCTTCCGGCACCAACAATCTCCCCCTTTTTGATTTATGGCAATCTAGTTCAAAAGTTAAGTTAAAGCATACAAAGCAGGTATTTCAAACAAACATGTTTATTTTTCCTCTCTTTTAAGAAAACTAATTTTTGAAAAATATGCACTAAGCTCCCCCTGAATTAGAGATTCTCCCCCTGAAGCTTTCAAAGATATGTAGTTTTTCAAAAAGATTAAGTGTACCCTTTTTGAGGAAAAAACATTAATGTCTTTTTGTAAAATAAAGATAAGCGAATTTTGACCAAGTATACTTTTGCAAAACTTTTGAAAAAGTTAAGACACCTTTTGGGAAAAAAAATTAAGAAAAAGAGAATTTTAACTTTTCTTACAAAAAAATTGTTTTTTAAAAGAAAAACATTTGCACAAAAAGATTTTGCACCTTAAAAAAATATTTTGTACTTGAAAAATATTTTGCACTTAAAAATATTGTGCACTTGAAAAATATTGTGCACTTTAAAATATTTTGTACTTAAAAATATTGTACACTTAGAATATTTTGAAATTAAAAATATTGTGCAATTTAAAATATTTTGTACTTGAAAATATTTTAAAATAATATTTTGTACTTGCAAAATATTTTGTACTTTTCACTTAAAAAAATATTAGTACTTTGAAAAATACTTGAAAAATATTGTGCACTTAGAAATCTTTTGTACATAAAAACTATTGTGTACTTTAAAGATATTTTAAAAGTAATTTACGATTTTTACAAAAAAAATTTGCACTTAAAACATTTTTGCACGAAAAATTTGCACATGAAAATTTAATGCACTTGAAAATTTAACTTTACTTTTTAAAAAAATATTTTTTTCTCTCTTTTTTTACTCTCCCCCTTTGCCATATATCAAAAAAACATAGTGGTCGAAAAATAATTGCGAATCAGAGCCAGTTTATTTTGTAAAAATTCTAAACACATATTGAATCAATTCTAGTGAGTCCAAGCAACAAAAAGGATCAAACCAACTAAATTGAACTCGTTTGGGTCCTGTCTAACTCAGTTAGCTACTTACTAACTGTTATATAACAGTAGCTTTCACTAAGGTTAGTCAAGTTAAGTGATCTGATCAAGTTAGATTTTCGAAGCTTGAATACTTAGCTTGATTGCTATTCAAATGTATTTATCGCCCCAACTCTTCTCTAGATGCACTGACATAAGGCATCTTGAGTCAAGGAATAGACCTAAGCATCTCAACCCAGTCTAGGTTATCAATCAAAGTGTCATAATGTGCTTGTGAGATGCTGGCTTCTAGATCTATACGAGCATACAATTCTAGGGTTAAAGTCTAGGCTAAGTCCATTGCATAGAAAACCCTAGTTTTAAAGGGGTAATTTTTTGAAAACTCTAAGTCGGGAAAAAATTTTAAAATTCAAGACTTAATAAGAAAAATGATTTTTTGAAAGATATGAAATTCTAGTTTTTAAAAAATTTTGAAAACATAGATGATAATAGTCCTATTCTACTAAGCACAACCCTAACTGCCTTCTTAGTAAGCTAAACTCAGACTTAGGTAAGGGTTTGGTAAAGATGTTGGCTAGATTAGATTTCGAGTCCACATACATAAGTATGATTTCGCCCATGGCTACGTGATCTCTAACAAAATGATATTTTACTTCAATGTGTTTGGTTCGGAAGTGATGAATAGGGTTTTTCGTAAGATTAATCCAACTTATGTTGTCAATGAACACTTTAGTTTGGGCATAGTCTAGCTGAAAATCCTTAAGTGTGTGCATCATCGATAAATGTTGTGCTACACACTCTCCTAGGGCAACATACTCTGCTACAGTTGTGGATAGGGCAACACAATGTTGCTTTCTATTGCACCTGCTAACTAGACTGTGTCCTAATAATTGACAACTTCCACTTGTACTCATTCTATCTAGTTTGCATCTGGCATAGTCTGAGTCAGAGTATCCTAATAATTCAAAGTTGAAAGTTCTAGGATACCATATCCCTACATTTAGGGTACCCTTTATATACCTAAGGATTCTTTTTAGGGCATCTAAGTGAGACTCCTTAGCACAGGTTTGGTATCTAGCGCACATTCCTACTGTGAACAGAATGTCGGGTCTACTAGCAGTTAAATATAATAAACTACCTATCATGCTTCTATATAGTTTTAAGTCTACTGGTTTATCATCAGGGTCATTGTCTATTTTGACATTCGTGGCCATGGGAGTACCTAAACTCTTAGAGTTTTCCATTTTGAAGTTCTTGACTAATTCTCTTATATATTTGGATTGATGAACGTAGTTACCATCCCTGATTTGTTTTATTTGTAGACCTAAGAAGAAAGTCAGTTCACCTACCAAGCTCATTTTAAACTCACTTTCCATAATTTTAACAAAATCTTTTAAGAAGTTTGAATTAGTCGACCCAAAAATTATGTCACCTACGTAGATTTGGGCTATACATATGTCCTTTTCTAAGGTTTTAACAAATAAGGTTGAGTCAATTTGGCCTTGGTTAAATCCCTTAGAAATCAAGTAGGTTGATAGTCATTCGTACCAGGCCCTAGGTGCTTGTTTTAACCCATAAAGGACATTCCTAAGTTTGAACACATACTCGGGATTGTCTTGATAGATCGAAAATGCTTGCTAGAGGGGGGGGCGGTGAATAGCAAATCATCGTCGTATTCTCTACAAGATTGTAGCGCAGCGGAATATACAATAAAAACAATCTAACAAATACTAACCAATGCTAACAATGACGGTTTACTTGGTATCCACCCTGGACGGGTGACTAATCCAAGAATCCGTCGTGGATCAATCCCCGGATAACCTCTGGCTAGCTCTGTCGCTCCTTCTGGGTGGAGAAACCTCACCACAACACCTTTAGAAGACCTGAGCACAAAGAC
The DNA here is from genome assembly GCA_024364735.1 of Boesenbergia rotunda. Lineage (NCBI taxonomy): Eukaryota > Viridiplantae > Streptophyta > Magnoliopsida > Zingiberales > Zingiberaceae > Boesenbergia > Boesenbergia rotunda. The sequence goes on along the minus strand of JAGFNQ010000326.1, from coordinate 80,888 downwards.
AACTATCTTGCCTTTAACCAAGACAAGATTCGTCAAGAGTCTCAGCCACCACGACGTCCTCTTTAAATAGGACTCGGGCTGAAACCCTCGCCACCAGTCGACTGCTCCCAGGGCAGTCGACTGGTGCCACTAGAATTCGACCGTTGCACCACAACGTTCAAATTCTCAGCCAACTCATCAACCACCTACCAGTCGACTACTCCCAGAGCAGTCGACTGCTCCTAAGCTGAAACCCTTCCCGAGTACATTCACTCCGCACTCGAACCCTCACGACTCGATTAACTCCTCCTCCGCAGCCTCGACTGTTGCCTTCGCGCCCTCTTCATCTTCGGCTCCCGTCCCTCGGATGCACGCAAGCCTCCAGCTTACCTCCATGCCATCCTTCACACATGCCTCGAAGTCCGCACCCATTAGCTCATCGTCCATGCTCTCCAAGGTCCCTCAGGTGCGCACATAAGCCTCCATCTTGTCTCCATACCACCCTTCACCGTACTGAGGTCATCCAGTCAGGTCCATATGTGTAACCTGTACAACCTGCACACTCAACATACACATATGAGATAACAAAGGTAAACCTAACTTAAGCCCTTTGCCCAAACATCAAAACACTTGGTCACTCCAGACCACAGATTACCTCAACAATCTCCCCCTTTTTAATGTTTGGCAATACGTTTAAGTTAGGGAAACAAGATAGTAGTCAATAGCAAAAACCATGCTAACCAAATGCATATGCAATGGAAAAATGGATCTTATCCCAAGGCATCCCACACCTAACCCTCCAAGTTAGGACTTTTCCACACCTAGCCCTCCAAGCTAGGACTTTCTCTCACCTAGCCCTCCATGCTAGGACTTTTCACCAAAACAGGTTTTTTAAATCTTTTCCCAAGCTCCCCCTATATTGGACTTACAAAGGCTTTTTAAGAACCTCTCCAAGGTTCCCCTTACGCCAAGAATGGAGCAACCATGCTCCCCCTTAATCTCAACTCCCCCTAAACCTAGGGTTTCTTACAAAGGTAAGTTTGGTTTCCCAACTTAAACCCAAACTTCTCCCCCTTTGCCTAACATCAAAAAAACCCCAATAATATCCCAGTTATCGGTTCTTTTAATCCCTAATGATCCTAAACAATGTGTACGAGCCTCCCATACACTTGTTTTCCATCATATTGACCTAAGTCAGCTGCTGGACACCCACACCAGCCCTGACCAGTCGGCTGCCCCTGTTGGCAGTCGACTGATACTCTGATTTCTTAGTTTTCTGGCTAATTTCAGAATTACGCCAGAAATTCCACAAATCTCCAAAAATTTCCAAATTCATGGAGAACTTTGTAGTACCCATACCTACTTGGGAAAAATACATCCAACCATGTATTTATCACAATTTCCAAGTTGGACACAAAACTCAAAAATTTCCTACGAAAATTAAGGCAATTAGGAGGCAACCTCCCCCTTAACCTATGCCTTCACCCAATTTTCATTTTTCCAAGGTTAAGTTCTACCCAACTTAACACCATGACACAAGTTAGGTTCTACCCAACCTAACCTTCAAGTTCTTCTCCCTTGGCCACCATTAAAGAAGTGCCCCCAAGCAACCTTATCCCTAGTGCCAACAAGAACTCAACAATACCCAACAAAAGCCTAAAGATTTGCAAGCACATTTGCTACGATATGCCCTATCCTAGAAAATATGGTTTTATGAAATGTATCAAATGTGCTTAGCTTTGGTACAATCTCTAATTTCCTTAAACATGGCCATTTTGTATCAATTTTGAAATCTAACCATAATGTCACGTGTTTGCCAATTCCATTCATTGTCATTTCACACACGAAATTATCCTCAATACTTCCCTTTTTATCTCCTAATCCTAGACATATGTGGGAAACTTCCATATTTTGTTCATTCATCAAGAGTTAATTATCCAATATCATCCAATATTAGTCTATGAATTTCAAATCATATAATATCAGTCCATAAAATCTCTCAAAATACCATGATACTTTCCTATGTTTCCAATTTTGCAATTTCTTATCATCTATTAGGCCTTTTTGCAAACTCTCACTGATCAGTCGACTGCCCATATGGCAGTCGACTGTCATAACTCACAGAGAGTTTCTGAGCTTGAGACCATTCGACTGCCCCTGGGACAGTCAACTGATACCTGATTTTCAAGTTTTTCAGCCCAATTTAAGAAATCCCTAAATAATTCTACAAATCTCCAAAAATTATGAAATTTCGTGGGGAGATTTGTGAGGCCAATGTCTACTTGGGAAAAATTCGTTTCCAAACAAATGTACTCCAGATCCCAAGATTGGCATGAAACTCAACTTATCCTAAAGTGTATCATTGAAACTCATCCCAAAAGTCTCAATTGTGATTTCTCCTCATTGTTTTTCCAATGGTTGATCACAATTCATTTCTATCATCGAATTATGTAGTATTCACATAGTAAAACCTAATTTTACCCAATATGACCATATTTTCATATTTTTCTCCCTAAATTCCCTTTTGAATGTGCCAAAACCTAGAGTTAAGACTTACCCAAGTCTTCCAATCACTTTTGACACATTTCACATAATTTCCTAGGAGGAAAACTCTTGATATCCATTTACCATGGACCCCAAAGGCTCCTAGAGCTCCCCCATGAGCTCTGAGCCTTAGCCACCTCCCTAGGTGACTCTACCCACACTAGACCACACCGGTGTGCCACTGGTGATTCTTGGCCTACAAAATGGACCTTCTTAACCTTGGACACCTTGTCCTTGGTTAAGTCATCCTTTCTACCTTTTGATGGCACCCTCTTGCCATTCTTAGACTTACCCTCTTTGCCATTATATGCTTCTCCAGCATATTTCTTTCCATTTTCCTTGGAGGTCTTAGACCGGTATCTCAAACCCGATCTATCATAGTTGGGTTTTAAACTACCCAACACCATGTCTAAGTCCTTAGATCCAACCGTGAATCTTTCTAGAGTCTTTTCTAATGTATCAAGTCTTGCCCTCAAGGCTTGATTTTCCCTCTCTAGAGTTCTAACCCTAGAGCCCATATGTCCACCTTGGACATTCCTAGACCTATCCTCCTTTCTAGGCACATTCCTTCCCTTCTTGGGATTAGTGCCATTATCCTTAGATACAAAGGTCCTAGGTCTATCATGATGCATGTTTTTCTTAGATTTTTGGTCCACCTTGTTACTCCTAGTCCTATCATTGTATCTAAATCCAAAGTTATGCACCATTAAGCATTTTTCATTAAAACTAGTATGCATGGAGGGATGATTTGTCCTATTTTTAACATTCATGGAGGAACTAGAATTTGAGTTGCATTTAAATCTAGAGTTAGGGATTATCTCCCTTACCCTTGTAGCTCCCCCTTGATGTGAGCTCCTCTTTCTCTTTTCTTCTTTTTCCCATTTCCTTAGATGCTCCATCTTCTTGAGCTCTTTACTCCTTGCACACTTGGTATGGTAGTGCCCTAGCTCCCCGTATGTGAAGCACCTAATTTTCCTTCTTTTCTCCTTTTGAGCTTCCTCATTCCTACAACCCATATTAGAATTTAAATGAATAGATTTGAGCTTAGGAATTACCTCCTTTTTACCTAGTGGACACTTATTCTTGTAGTCCCCCTTTTTGTTGCAACCTAAGCATATAATATGCTCTTTTGATTTCACTTTGGCGGAGATGGGAGTTTTCTCTTGCTCTTGTATAGTTGAGGGTCTCTCTTCTTCCTCAACCCTCGATGTTGATACTTCCTCCTCCTCTCTTGATGAGGTGAATGGCTCCTCACTTGAATTTTCAACCTCACTTGATGAGCTTAACACTTCTCCTTCATTTTGGTCTTCATGGATCCTTGAGCTTATTTCTTCGGTTTCTTCTACTAGTTGAGCTTGTGTAGGGTTCTTGTGAAGTCCTTCTAGTTTGTTCCATAACTCATACGTACTTTTATATTCTCCTACATAATTCAACACATTTTTAGGCAAAATATCAATCAAAATATTGATTACCTTTTCGTTTGCCCTAGATTGCTCTTGTTGTTCATCTGTCCAATATCTAGGACAAGTCTCTTCCCGTGCTTATCTCTCAGAATTTCAAAAGGATCGTCAATGGTCATTCTACACTCCCAATCCATCTCTAGCCAATTTTCCATCCTTGCCTTCCAATGGCCAAATTCTTTATGATTGTAGGATGGTGGTGTGTTGATGTCTTCCCCCAACTTATCTTCCATGTTCTTCTTTCTCTAGCGTGTGCTCCCTCGGCGGTTAGTCCGATCAAGAGCGGTCCTTCACTCTGATACCAACTGATAGATCGAAAATGCTTGCTAGGGGGGGGGGTGAATAGCAAATCGTCGTAGTATTCTCTACAAGATTGTTAGTGCAGCGGAATATACAATAAAAACAATCTAACAAATACTAAGCAATGCTAACAATGACGGTTTACTTGGTATCCACCCCGGACAGGTGACTAATCCAAGAATTCGTCGGTGGATCAATCCCCGGATAACCTCCGGCTAGCTCTGTCGCTCCTTCTGGGTGGAGAAACCTCAGCACAACACCTTTAGAAGACCTGAGCACAAAGACTACTATCTTGCCTTTAACCAAGACAAGATTCGTCAAGAGTCTCAGCCACCACGATGTCCTCTTTAAATAGGACTCGGGCTCAAACCCTCGCCACCAGTCGACTGCTCCCAGGGCAGTCGATTGGTGCCACTAGAATTCGACCGTTGCGCCCTCTTCATCTTCGGCTCCCGTCCCTCGGATGCACGCAAGCCTCCAGCTTGCCTCCATGCCATCCTTCACGTATGCCTCGAAGTCCGCGCCCATCAGCTCATCGTCCCTGCTCTCCATGGTCCCTCGGATGCGCACGCAAGCCTTCAGCTTGCCTCCATACAACTCTTCACCGTACTGAGGTCGTCCAGTCAAGTCCATATGTGTAACCTGTACAACCTGCACACTCAACATACACATATAAGATCACAAGGGTAAACCTAACTTAAACCCTTTGCCCAAACATCAAAACACTTGGTCAGTCTGGACCACAGATTGCCTCAACATGTCTAAGTCCTCAAATCCTGGGGGTTACCCTACATACACTTCCTCTTTTATGAACCCATCAAGGAACTCAGACTTGACATCAATTTGGTATAGTTTAAAAACTCTATGGGCTGCAAAAGCTAATAACATCCTAATTGATTCAAATCTAGCTACGGGGGCATAAGTTTCATCGTAATCCAACCCTTCGACTTGACTAAACCCTTTAACTACTAAGCGGGCTTTGTTTCTCACAATCTCTCCTTGATCATTTAGCTTGTTTCTAAATACCCACTTAGTGTCTATAACTGACTTACCTTCAGGTTTAGGTATTAAGTCCCAGACTTGATTTCTTTCAAATTAGGCTAGTTCTTCTTGCATTGCAATGATCCAATCTAGGTCAGGTAGGGCTTCTTCTATAGTCTTAGGTTCTATTATTGAAATTAGGGCAATTTGACTAAGATTTCTATAAGAAGACCTTGTTTTGACCCCTGAGGTTGGATCACCCAAAATTTGGTCAGATGGATTATTCAGACTGGGTTTCTTAGTTCTCCTAGAACTAGGTTCAGCCTCAGGTACGGCAGGAAGATTTTGTTCAGCGATCGATTCAACTACTTGGGCTGGTTTAACTATTGGTTCAGTTGATGCCTCAGTAGTTGGTTCAATTGATAGTTCAGTTAATGGTTCAACTAATGGTTCAATATCTTCTTGATCAAGATTTGAATTATTTAGGTTTTGTTTGACAATAGGTTTTGTTCCAATTTCTTCATCAAATATTAAGTTTGTGGTTTCTTCAATTTTAAGGGTTTGTTTATTGTAGACCTATATGCTCTACTTGTTGTTGAATATCCTAGAAAGGTCCCTGGGGTTGATTTTGATTGAAATTTACCTAGGTAGTCTTTGTTGGGACAGGAAGGAGAGTTAGAGGGGGTGATTAGCTCCGATCTTTGCTCATTGATGATTTGTTGCGACGGAAGACTTGAGCAATGCTAACACCTCTATTTTACTTGGTATCCACCTCCTTGAGGTGACTAATCCAAGGGTCCACTCTCCTCAATCTCTCATACACTATGAAAGATCTCCTTCTTGAGGTGGAGAAACCTCTTACAAGCTTTCAAGAAGATACAACAAGAATCCAAGCAAACACAAATGAAATCTTACAAGATTTACACAACTTAGCTCTCTTTGCCTTACTTGCTATCTTCAAGCTTGGAATCGCCTCTTGATCCTTGGAAATGCACCAGCACTAGGCTCCAAGGACTCACATGAAATCGTGATGAAGGAGGAGGAAGTTGTGCGAGTGATGCCGAGCCGATGCCACTTCAAACCTGCGTGAAAACCGTATATACCCAATGCCTAGGGTTCCCTAGTCGATTGCCCAATCGATCCCAATCGATTACCACGTCAGACTTAGCCGTTCAACATCTAGTTTTTGAAGCTTAATCGAATAGCCAATCGATTAAGAATAACCTTAATCGATTGCCGAAACGATTCAGCACCTTTCTGTGCTCTCGCGTCATACTGCGGTAATTGATCGCCCGATCGATTACTGAACCCCTTAATCGATTGACCAATCGATTAAGGGAAGGCTAAATCAATTGCCCAATCGATTCAGCCACCTTCTATTCTCGCAACTCATTTCTCCCAATCGATCAGCTAATCGATTCACACCTTCCTTAATCGATCACCCAATCGATCAAGGAAACTTCTATTCTCTAGAAACCAATCCCAATCGATTACCCAATCGATTGATCCCTTGCCTAACCTTTGTCAACCTTTACCTGTTAGGACTTCTTTACCAAGTGTCTGATCAACCCTTTGACCAACTTGGATTTCCCTTGCCTAGCTCCCGACTAGGGCTTAACCTGGTTCCCAACCGGGTTCGCTAACCCTCGAGTTATGTCTAGTCTCTCGGTAGACTTCCACCTTGCCAGCATGTGATCTCCCTGATCCACCTGGACTTCACCTAGTCCCAGTAGGAGTGCCTAGTCCCCCTAGGACTTTTCCCATGCCAACGTACGATCTCCCTGATCCACCTGGACTTCACCTAGTCCCACTAGGTGTGCCTAGTCCCCCTAGGACTTTTCTCGTGCCAGCGTGTGATCTCCTTGATCCACCTGGACTTCACCTAGTCCCACTAGGTGCGCCTAGTCCCCTAAGACTTTTCTCATGCCAGTGTACGATCTCCCCGATCCACCTGGACTTCACCTAGTCCCACTAGGTGTGCCTAGTCCCCCTAGGACTTTTCAGTAAAGTCTCCAGTCAACCTTGACCCACTTGACATCATACGATATTCAATCATCATATGATATTCAAACATCATTATCAAACATCGAAACATCCAACCTTAAGCTTACCAAGCTTACCAAACATTAGCTCACCCGAGCCTAGTCAAACTAGGTAAACCCTGACCTAACAAAGATTACACCAATAATTTTTAGTATTTAAAATGTGTACTTTGCACCCAAAAACCCTTAAATAATGTAAATTTGGTAGCCTGTGATAATAAATTTCATAAGGGGTCTTGTTGTGTCTTCTATTTATTAAGACCCTATTTTGAATATAACATGCTATATTTACCTCTTTTGCCCAAAATTGATTAGTTAGGTTGTATTCGTTGAGCATGGTCCTAGCGGCTTTCTGAAGGGTTCTATTCTTCGTCTCAACTATTCCATTTTGTTGGGGAGTTCTAAGGCATGAAAATTCATGAATGTACCCGTTAATTTTACAGAATTCCTCAAATCTCAAATATTCAAATTCTCCCCCATGGTCACTCTTATGCCTTTTAATTTTTGTGTCATTTTGATTTTCTATCATTTTGCATAGATTATTAAATGAGTTAAATGTTTCATCTTTGGTCTTTAGGAATCTAACCCAGGTAAACCTAGAGTAGTCATCAATAATTACTAAGTAGTACCGATTCCCGCTTAGCGACTTGGCTCCATGTGAATCAAATAGGTCTAGGTGAAGGAGCTCAAGTGTGGCTTGGGTTAAGTCTGACTGGGTTGATTTGTGAGTTTACTTGGTTTGTTTACCTTGTTGACATGAATTACAAATGGTATTTTTAATGTTTTTAATTTTAGGTATCCCTTTAACTAGTCCAAGTTGACTTAGTTTTGAGATTAACTTAGTATGGGTGTGGCCTAGTCTTTTATGCCATAAATTGGTTTCTTCTAGCTAAGTTAGAAAACATTTAGGTGTTACGAGCATATTAATGGTATAGACATTATTTTTTCTACTACCCTTAAGTGTAACTTCTGAGCCTTGTAGATTCCTAATTAGGCAGTCAAAATTGGTGAACGTAACTATATAACCAGTATCACACAGTTGGCTAATGGATTCACCCTCTAAAACAAGAAGTTCACTAAGTAAATTAAATTTAAAGTTTTCAACTAGCAACATCTTTTTAATAATGAAATCAGAGTTTAGTTCAATATTACCTGACTCAATTACTTTAAGTGTGACATTGTTGCTAAATGCCACTGAGCCTAGGTTTTCGAACTTGATTTTGGTGAACTTCAATTTATCCCCAGTCATGTGTCTGGAGCATCCACTATCCAACATCTAGTGGTCCAAATTTTTATGTTCCTACACATAAAGTATGTTTGATTTGAATTCATTTATGTAGAAGTAAGGATAGATTAATTGAATTTCACTGCCTAATCTGTCTCACTCACATCTAAGGTTATCAATCATGTTGACCTTATGAGTTTCTTTTGTGAGACAAGTTTTCAGTATTAGTTACAAAATTGAGTTTGAATTAATTTTGAAATTGAATTTGAAAAATATTAGGTGAAATTTTAATTTTAAAAAAAATATTAAGTGTAGAATTAATTTTAAAAATGTTAAGTATAGAATTAATTTTGAAAATGTTAAGCATAGAATTAATTTTGAAAAAATGTTAAGTGTAGAATTAATTTTGAAACATGTTAAGTGTAGAATTAATTTTGAAAAAATGTTAAGTGTAGAATTAATTTTGAAAATATTAAGTGTAGAATTAATTTTAAAAATATTAAGTGTAGAATTAATTTTGATTGATTGGGTTGGACTACATTATTAGGTCTTAGACATCTCACCCAATTCTAAGTGACAAAACAGTTTTCCTTATCTATTTTGTGAGATGTATTATTTTTATCTTTGATTTAATGTTAAATCTAAGATTTAATTAAAACTTGTGTTAGATTTGAGGTTATCAAATAGTAATTTAAAAGTGAGTTTCGATAATTGGCTCCAGGTCTTGGCGAGGCACAGAGGCCTTCTTTGGTCGTAGCCTTATTGGATCAACAACCCTTTCCTAGACAAAGCTTTTTAAAGAAAGATCATTTTTAAATTACTTTTTGAGAACCTCTGGTCTAACTAGCTTAGGATTTAGAGAGGTAGCTTTGGCTAGTTCCACCGAACTAAACAGACCAAATAGGGTACGCCTTACCTTACATGACTCCTTAGACAGGCTTCCCTAACGTACTATCATCTCACCTCCTCCTAATACTATGTTGATCAAGTTTCAAGTAACTCTTGTCCTTAACTAACCATTCCTAAGTTTAAGCAGAATAATATTAAAAAAAATAAACAAGCATCAAGCAAAAAAAACATTATCTAAGTATAAAAATAGTTTTTATATTGGCTCCCCTGGACTGAAGCCTCGATATGGGTTAGGCAAGATGTGAATCTTGTCCTTGGGGATCCAATATTGGTTTGGTCCAGATTGTTTGTTCAAACTCAGCTTAGGGACCCATGCTTGGACTCGGGTTCTAGATTGGTTCAAGACAAAATAATAAGATCGTTGTCGCGAGTTGGTTTGATAGCCTAGTCCGGATCGATTAAGAACTGTCTTCTGTTTTTCAAGAATCATGTCAAGGTTCTTGGAACCCGAAGTAAATCATTCTAATGCGACTCTAAGTTCCTTATCTTGAGTTTTCAAGGAGGAATTCTCTTCCTCAAGCTTTTGAACTTGAGTCGAGGTTCATTCTTGAACTGACTCGGTCGAGGAACTCGAGTTGACTTCCTCTTTCAGGAGTTTGACTTCTTGTCGGAGGGTTTCAACCCGGATGTTAGCTTTCGCCAACTTGCATGACAAATACGAAATAAGATCGTAAAGCTCTGATTCAGGATAGCCTCTTACCATAATCTGTCCATCCTCCGAGATCGAGAGCTTTGCGGTGCCAACGTCTTCATCAGGTTCTGATTCTGTTCCGGAGTCGATGTCTTTCGAGGCGGTCAGCGCGAGGAGGTTGGAGTGCAGAGCCTCTTCCTCTTCCTCTAAGGATGATTCATCCTATGTGACTTGCAACGCCTTCTTCCTCCGAGCTTTCTTGTTTTCCTTCAGGTTAGGGCACTCTGATATGAAGTGACCCTTCTTGTTGCACTCATAACAAGTTACGTTGCTTTTAGTCTTCTGGCTCGTTGAGGGTTCAGCTGGATCATGTTGGTGCAGACAGCACCCAAGTCGAACCTGGGTTTTGATAATGGAAAAAGGGTTCAAAAGTTAAAATGTTATTTTGATCTAACATGTTACTTGAGTGTGCAGAAAGAAGTCCTAGCGAAGGACTGCTAGGCACCTAGCGAAGGACTGCTAGGCATCGAAACCCTATGACCTGGCGAAGGGCTGCTGGGCACCTAGCGAAGGGCTGCTAGGCACCTGGCGAAGGACTGCTTGGTACCGAAGCCCTAGCGAAGGACTGCTAGGCACCGGGCGAAGGACTGCTTGGTACCAAAGACCTGGCGAAGGGCTGCTAGGCACCTGGCGAAGGATTGCTGGGCAAAAGTCCAACCAGAGGAGCCGGTTGGCAAAAGGTAAATTCTCCTGAGAGGAGTAGGTGAGGATGCGTTCCCCGTCGAGGGAACAGTAGGCGTCGGTTCGACCTAGGGTTCCATTTGGGAGACCCAAAGTCAGAACCAAGACAGCTAAGGCTGTATAAACCTAATATTTTATTGCCTTGTTTGTTGTGGAACTAACCTTGGATGCAGGGACCAAAGGAACGTGTTTCTGCAGCTTAGAACGCCCCAAAGGAGAGGGGCAGCAGCTGGGCTCGGCGCCCGGGAGGTCCCGGGCGCCCAAGGTCAAAGCCAAACAAGCAGTTGAGCAATGATTGCTTCGGAAGTTCACTGGGCCAGGCGCCCTCAAGCTCCCAGGCGCCCTGAGTGTCCCGGGCGCCCTGGGTCCAAGCCAACGAAGCGATTGAAGCTAATCCAGCCGAGAAGCCAGCAGACCAAGTCAATCGGGGCGCCCCCGTCAGCTCCGAGCCCGATTCTGGAGGGATAAGCTCTGACCGAGCTTCGGATGAGAGTTCTCGGATCCGAAGGCACGTGTCAGGCGCCCCCAGCGTCCCGAGCGCCCACCAGGATGGCTATAAAAGGGGCTCCACCCCCAAGGCTTCAACAACAACTTTTCTAACGCCTCTACGCTCTTCGACTCAAGCGCTCTGCTCCGGAAACCTCCGATCTCGAGATTCTAAGCGTGACGATGACCCTCCGCATCGAAGTACGATCCACACCGGGCGTCGGTAACGAAGAGGAAACTTGTTCTTTTTACTGCACTATAATTGTACAATTCTTTGTAAACTTTGCGCATTATAGAATTGCCCACAGTAAACGGTCAAGGACCGTGGGTCTTGGAGTAGGAGTCGACCGCGACTCCGAACCAAGTAAAAATCTTTGAGTTCTGTGCGTTTATTTTTAATTTCCGCTGCACATTCTCTTTCTTCTAATCCGAAACGTTTTCACGATATTCACCCCCCTCTATCGTGTTTTCTCGATCCAACAAGTGGTATCAGAGCGGGGAAGCTCAAATTTGGTGCAACCACCAATTTGAGAGTTTTTCGAATTTTTACGAAATAATTTTTTTATTTTTTTCGATCGAATTTTTATCGTTAATCGAGGTTGGTGCAACACCACTCGATAAAATTATTTTATCTTCTTCCCGCACTGCTAATTCAAGACCAAGTCTTGGGACATTTTTTTTCGTTATCTTTATTTCAAAATAATTCCTAAATGGCCATGCAAGAGGGCTTCAGTACCGCCAGACCACCACTTTTCAGTGGGGAGGATTTCTCCTACTGGAAGAGTAGGATGGAAGTCCACCTGAAAACTCAGGTGGACATGTGGATAATAATCCAGTCTGGTCTGGAAATCCCTAAAAATGCTGACGGAGTGCCACAATCCTACACCGAGTGGGATACCACCCTAAAAAGGAAAATTGAAGCCGATGCTAAAGCAACCCAAACACTCCAATGCGGCCTAACCAAAGAAGAGCTGAACCGGGTGGGTCCATTCAACAGTGCAAAGGAACTCTGGGGTAAGCTAATTGAGTTGCACGAAGGAACCTCCGACACCCGAATCAGCAAGAGGGACCTACTACTGAACAAGCTGTATACAATCAAGATGAACGACAGCGAATCTGCAGCTCAGCTCCACGCCAGAATTCAGGAGCTAATGAACGGTCTACACATAATCGATCACAAGGTAGAAAACCGTGACCTGATCAAGTATGCTCTTAACGCTTTCCCGAGAAACACTTTGTGGGCATCTATGGTAGATGCGTACAAAGTTTCAAGGGATTTATCTAAAATTAAATTAGATGAGTTGTTTTCTGAACTAGAATTGCATGAGAAGACTAACTGCACCCTGGCCGAGAAAGGCATTGCTTTTGTTGCAGGTAAAAATGGAAAGATAACCAAGAAGAAGCCTCAACCTGCACCCGAGTCTGATTCAGACTCAGACTCAGAAGACAGCAAAGGAGATCGACCCAAGCTAGTCAGGCTTGCTCGGAACTACTACAAGGAACTAAAAAACCAGACCAATAGAAGGAAAGTCAGCCCAAGAAATGAAGAACCAGCTGAACCTTCAAATGAAAAGACCAAACCAAATGTGACCTGTTACGAATGCAAAAAGAAGGGTCACTACAAGACGGAATGCCCCAATCTGAAGGAAACGAAGAAGACAAGAAGGAAGAATGCCCTTCAAGCAACGTGGGGCAAGTCTTCCTCCGAAGAAGAAGAAGAGGCCCCACAATCGAACCTGCTTGCTCTGACTGCCTCAGAAGAAATCGAGACCGAATCAGAATCGGAGCCGGACGACGGAAAGCTTACATTTTCAGAGGATGGCGAAATCACTGTAAGTGGATTTACTAGAATTCAATTAACTGAATTAATTGCTTACCTTTCTCGCGACTTGGCGAAAGCCAAAATCCGAGTCGAATCCCTCTGACAGGAAGTAAAACTCCTAAAAGATGGAAGCTGACTCTAGATCCTTGACTGAGAAGGTTCAAGAAGGAACCTCTACTCAAGTTTAAAAACATGAGAAAGAGAACTCCTCCTTGAAAACTCAAGTCAAGGACCTTAGAGCAGCATTAGAACGATTAACTTCTGGTTCCAAGGGTCTTGACATGATCCTTGGAAAACAGATGTCAGTTCTAAATTGATCCGGGTTAGGCTATCGAACCAAAGCAAGACAGAGGTCATACTATGCTGTACTGAATCAGTCTAGACCTAAAATTCAGGCATGGGTACCCAAACTGTGCTTGAACAAATAAACTGGATCAAATCAGTATTGGATCCCCAAGGACAAGATCCACATCTTGCTGAACCATTTTCGTGGCTTTAGTCCAGGGGGAGCCAAATTAAAAATAATTTTCATAGTTAAATGAATTTCTTTTCCTATTTTAAATTGCATGATTGCTTGTCTATTTATTTTCTGTAATTTATCATGCTTAGACCTAGGACTGGTTAGATTAAGGGCCAAACCAATTAATTGAAATTTGAACAACATAATATTGGGTGGCGGTGAGATGATAGTACGTTAGGGAAACCTCTTCTAATAAGGTCAAGTATACATTACTTGGTCTCTTTAGACTGGTGAACTAGCCGAAGCTACCGATCCAAGACCGAAACTAGTTAGACCAGAATTTTTCAAAAAATAATTTTGAAAGTGAAATTTCATTAAAAGGCTTTGTCAAGGAAAGGGTTGATGATCCAATAAGGCTAGGGCCAAAGAAGCCTAATGCCTCGCCAAGACCTGGAAGTCAATTTTTGAAATTCAAATTCAAATTATTCTTTGTCAAATTCGAATCTAACACAAACTTTTCAGTTAATTGTAGATTCAAACACTCTTTTTCAAAAATAAACTAAAAACCAATTGTTTTCAAAATTAATTTAACTTTTTCAAAATAAATCATGATTTTTCAAAATAATTCTGTCTACTAAAACCTGTCTCACAAAAACCCATAAGGCTAACGTGATTGATAACTCTAGATTAGGTGAGACAGACTAGGCTGTGAAAATCAATTTAGGCTATCCTTAATTCTAATTGGATCCAAATCAACAAAACTCTTTATGTGTAGGAACATAAAGATTTGGACCAATGGATGTTGGATAGCGGGTGCTCCAGACACATGACTGGGGATAAATTGAAATTCACCAAACTCAAGTTCAAGAACCTAGGCTCAGTAGCATTTGGCAACAATGCTACACTCAAGGTGATTGGGTCAGGTAACATTGAGCTTAAATCTGACTTTGTTATTAAAAAGGTGCTTTTGGTTGAAAATTTTAAATTTAACTTGCTTAGCATAAGTCAATTATGTGATACTGTCTATGTAGTTACCTTCACCAACTCTAACTGCCTGATCAGAAATTTGCAAGACTCAAAAATCATGTTTAAGGGCTCCAGGAAAAATAATATTTACACTATAAACCTACCCTTAGTACCTAAATGCATGTTAACTCAGTTTGAAGAATCAAACCTCTGGCATAGGAGATTAGGACACACTAATCTAAGATTAATTTCAAAAATCACCCAACTTGGCCTAATTAAAGGTATACCTAAAATTAAGAACCATGAAAACTTAATATGTAAATCATGTAATCAAGATAAACAAACCAGGTCTAATCACAAACTAATTTAATCTGATCTAACTCAAACCACACTTGAGCTCCTGCACCTTGACCTATTTGATGCACATGGAGCCAAGTCACTAAGCGGAAACCGGTACAGCTTAGTAATTGTTGATGATTACTCTAGGTTTACCTGGGTTAGGTTTCTAAAGAACAAAGATGAAACCCTAAACCTATTTAGTGATTTTTGTAAGTTAATTGAAAATCAAAACAATACCAAAATCAAAAGACTTAGGAGTGACCACGGGGGAGAGTTTGAAAATCAACGATTCGAGGAGTTTTGTAAGGTAAATGGGATAGTTGGACATAAAAATAGAACCCTACAGGAAGCCACTAGGGCTATGCTCAATGAATTCAACCTAGCTAATCAATATTGGGCAGAAGCAATTAGCACGGCTTGCTACATCCAAAATAGGATCCTAATTAACAAACGACACAATAAAACACCCTATGAATTATACTACCATAGACTTCCAAACCTACATTACCTAAGGGTCTTTGGGTGCAAAGTCCATATCCAAAACACCAAGGACTATCTAGGTAAATTCCAGTCTAAGTCAACCCTAGGCATCTTCTTAGGATATTCAACAACAAGTAGAGCCTATAGGATTTACAACAAACAAACTAAGAAAATTGAAGAAACAACAAATCTAATATTTGATGAAGAAATTAACTCAAAATCTGATAATCCAGATCTAAATTCATCAAATACTGATCAAGAAGATAATGAACAAACTGTTGAACCTTTAATTGAACCCCTAAATGAAATAACTATTGAACCAACTATTGACTCAATTGAACCAACAATTGAACCAACCCAAGTAGTTGAACCCAATACTGAACCAAACCGACCGACCGAACCTGAGGCTGAACCAAGTTCCAGAAAAACTAAGAAACCCAGACTCAGTCACCCAACTGATCAAATTGTGGGTGATCCAACTTTAGGAGTCAGAACTAGGTCCACCTATAGGAACCTTAGTCAGATTGCAATGATTTTAAAAATTGAACCTAAGACTATAGAGAAGGTCTTACCTAATCCTGATTGGATCTTAGCAATGGGAAAGCTAGGCGATACAAGTATCCAAGATTAGATCTGTCATACTTGACAAGATTAAAACCTACTGGTCTAATCCACAGAACCATCATCAGATTCAATTTGGACAACAGTTCCTTACCAAATTTTGTGTCGTCGACTTCCACAGCCCTAGCGATCAGAAGAAGTAAACAAAGATCCTCGGGAGACACAAGATTCTCAGGGTTTCAGCGTCGCAAACCCTCCTCCAACTGCAGCCTAGCGTCGCCCTTTGTCCGCAGGTTGAAAACGCAAGGAGTACCCATCGGCTAGGGTTCGCGCGATGAGGAGAAGAAGAGAGGTCGCGTGTGGCCGCGACTAGGGCACGCGGAGGGGAGAAGAAGAAGGAAATCAGGTCGGCGGCTGCAGCGGCTAGGGCATAGGGAAGAAGGAGTCGAGCGGGTCTGGCTGCCTGCGGCTGCGCCCGAGCAGAGAGAAGAGAGGAGATTCGGCGAGTGAACATAGGGCATGGGAGTATTAAAAGAATATCTATATGTATTAGGAAATAAGTTTTCCTCCATTAATTCCTAACAAAACTATTATGTGCCCAATTAATCCCGCAACCCTTTCCAAAAATCTCAGAAAATTATTCTAAATTTTCGTGTGATTGATTCCTATTTTAAATTCCTGTTTATGATCAATATATATATATATATATATATATATATATATTATATATATATAATATATATATATATATATATACTCATATATATCCATATATATATATTTTATTTTTATTAATTAAGTGTATTTTACAATCTCCCCCACTAATAAAAATTTGGTCCCCAAATTTTGTTGATTACCCACAGCAGATACTAACAACATGTAGATAGTATAATGCTGAACGAAATCTAGCCATACATACTCCAGTAAATAAGTGAGGATAACGAGCTCTGATCGTATCCTCGAGCTCCCAAGTCGCCTCCTCATCAGAGTGATGCCGCCATCCGACCCTAACTAGACGGATGGTCTTGTTCCACAACTGTAGCCCAGAATCCATGTCAGAACCTCCTCATATGTCGATCAGGCTGAAGGGAAACAGATACATCCGACAGCACGTGTGTAGGGTCTGGTACATACCTCCTCAGCATCGATACATGGAATACATCATGCACTCCAGCCAGAGCAGGTGGTAGCGCCAGACGGTAAGCCACTGCTCCACTCCTCTCCAAAATCTGAAAAGGCCCAATATATCACGGAGCAAGCTTACCTCGAAGACCGAATCTCTTCACCCCTTTTGTGGGTGAAACACGTAGAAACACATGGTCGCCAATGGAGAACTCCAGAGGTCTCCGTCTCCGGTCCGCATAACTCTTCTGTCGGTCCTGCGCCTCAGACATCCGTCGTCTCATCGTACGGACCAACTCTGCCTCGTGCTATGCTCTCTGAGGTCCGAGCAACTGGGACTCCCCAACCTCCTCCCAAAGGGTGGGTGTCCGACATGCCCTACCGTACAACGCCTCATACGGTGCCATCTGTATAGCCGCATGATAGCTGTTGTTGTAGGCAAACTCCATTAGATGTAAATGATCCTCCCAGCTGCCTCCGAAATCCACAGCACAAGCTCTCAGTAGGTCCTCTAAGGTTTGAATAGTCCGCTCTGACTGCACGTCGGTCTGCGGATGAAAAGCTATACTGAATCGTAACTCAGTGCCCATAGCTCTCTGCAGACTCTGCCAAAATCGCTATGTGAAGCGCGAGTCTCGATTTGATATGATACTCATCAGAATACCATGTAATCGAACAATCTCCCTACAGTATAACTCTGTTAGTCTGTCCAGGAAGTCTGTCCTCCGAATGGCCAAGAAGTGTGCGGATTTGGTTAATCGGTCAATGATCACCCAAATCGCATCAAGTCCTCGCTGAGTCCTGGGTAATCCTACCACGAAGTCCATGGTAATATGTTCCCATTTCCACTCGGGAATGGGAATCTTCTGGAGTAGTCCAGTAGGTCTCTGGTGCTCAGCCTTAACCTGCTGACAAACTAGACATCTCGCTACAAAATTCGCGATGTCTTTCTTCATGTCGTTCCACCAATAGGAATGCCTCAGATCTCGGTACATGCGGGTCCCGCTCGGGTGGATAGCAAATCGGGAGCGATGAGCCTCCTGAAGTAACTCCTCTAGGACCGGATGTGACTCAGGTACACATAATCTCCCTCGGAAGTAAAGAATACCTTCGTCATCTCTGGTGAACTCAGTCTGCTGTCCAAAATCTATCTGGCTACCCAGGAACTGTAGGTGCTGATCACTGGCCTGAGCCTCTCGAATTCTCGTCCAGATCGACGACTGTGCAACCATAGTCACAAGAATACCCTGCTCAGTCTGTCTATGTTACTCTAAGCCCAACTCTGAAAAACCCTGAACCAGCTCAGTGACTAATACCCGGAGGCAGGCTAAAGTCCCTCTGGACTTCCTGCTCAATGCATCGGCCACAACATTAGCTTTCCCTGGGTGGTAGCTAATGGTGCAATCGTAGTCCTTCAGGAACTCCATCCATCTCCTCTGTCGGAGATTGAGCTCCTTCTGAGTAAACAGGTACTTGAGACTCTTATGATCTGTAAAGATCTCAAAAGTAATACCGTACAGGTGGTGCCTCCAAATCTTCAAAGCAAAGATAATGGCGGCCAACTCCAAATCATGTACCGGGTAGTTCTTCTCATGCTCCTTCAGCTGTCGGGAAGCATAAGATACTACTCGTCCATGCTGCATCAGAACTGCGCCAGCCCCTGATGAGATGCGTCGGTATACAGCACAAATCCCTCCTCTCCCGATGGTAATACAAGAACAGGTGCTGACACCAATCTCTGCTTCAGCTCCTGAAAGCTGGTCTCGCAAGCCTCCATCCAAATGAACTTCACACCCTTCCTGGTGAGGCGTGTCAGTGGCATGGCAATAGTGGAAAATCCCTCTACAAATCGTCGGTAGTATCCAGCTAAGCCCAAGAAGCTGCGAACCTCATGAACTGACTTCGGCTGCTCCCAACTGGTAATAGCCTCGATCTTCTGGGGATCTGCTGAGATGGCTCTGCTAGATACCACGTGTCCCAGAAAACCGACAGATGATAACCAAAAGGTACATTTGCTAAACTTCGCATATAGGCGCTCCTGTCTAAGAGTCTCTAATACGATGTGAAGATGCTGTGCATGTTCCTCCTCGGAACGAGAGTAGACTAAGATGTCATCTATGAAAACTATGACGAACCGATCCAGATACTCCAAGAATATGCGGTTCATCAAGTCCATGAACACCGCTGGAGCATTGGTAAGCCCAAATGGCATTACCAAAAACTCATAATGTTTGTATCTGGTACGAAACACTGTCTTCTGAACATCTGACTCTCTGACCCTCAACTGATAATATCCGGACCGCAGATCAATCCTAGAAAACACGGATGTGTCTCTGAGCTAATCAAACAAATCCTCAATCCGTGGCAGAGGGTACTTGTTCTTGATAGTCATGGCATTCAACTGTCTGTAGTCGATGCACAACCTCATCGAACCGTCGTTTTTCTTCACGAACAGGACGGGGGAACCCCAAGGTGAAACACTCGATCTGATGAATCCCCTATCCAATAACTCCTGGAGCTGGACCTTCAGCTCGTCCAACTCCCTCGGTGCCATGCGATATGGAGCTTTCGATGCCGGCGAAGTCCCCGGTATCAGCTCAATAGTGAACTCCACTTGCCTCTTAGGAGGCAAACCTGGTAGCTCCTCTAGGAATACATCCTGATATTCTCGGACCACAGGAACGTCCGAGAGCTGAGGGCTGCCACTGTCCTTGTTGCTAATAAGCGATAGTAAGAAGCCCTGACAACCGTGAGATAATAATCTCTGTGCCTGAAGCGCAAAAATAACTGATATGCCCTCATCCCTGATGCCAGTGAAATCCCACGAGGGTTGGTCCGGAGGCCGGAAAGTGACCACCCTCGTCTGGCAATCGACAGTGGCATGATAGGCTATAAGCATATTCATGCCAAGAATGATGTCGAAATCCACTATTTCCAGAACCAACAAGTCAACTGTGAGGGTAATACTACCGAAATCTAATGGGCATGCTCTGACCTCCTGTGTAATACTCAAAATCTCTCCTGAGGGTAATGACACAGATAACTGTCGTACCCTAGAGGTAGGCAATCTACCAATCCTACTCATGAATATCCGCGATATAAAGGAATAGGAACTACCAGTATCAACTAATAATTCTACAGGGAAGGCATAAAGAGAAATAGTACTGCGAAATACCGATCCGTCGGCCCGCTGAGCCTCCTCTCGAGTAACCGCATAAATCCGTCCAGTCTTGGGCGGTGGTGGTGGTAATGTCGGATAC
This sequence comes from Boesenbergia rotunda, assembly GCA_024364735.1. Taxonomy (NCBI): domain Eukaryota; kingdom Viridiplantae; phylum Streptophyta; class Magnoliopsida; order Zingiberales; family Zingiberaceae; genus Boesenbergia; species Boesenbergia rotunda. Next base: position 60,580 of record JAGFNQ010000326.1, on the reverse strand, counting down.
TGTTGAGGTGGAATCTGCATCTGAGGCTGGGGCTGCTGAACTGACCCTCCCACTGGGTACTGAGGCTGATGCATCAAAGGCTGATAAGCTGGGTAAGTCTGATGCTGGGGAATACTCTGTTGCTGAGGTGCTGCAATCGAACTCTGAGATAAAGCAGGGGTGTAACTAGACTCATGTCCTAGCATAAAGTAGGCAGGTGCTGGAGGGGCGGCGTGCGGCTGACAAAATGAAGACTGTGCCCTCCACCCACCTCTGTGAGATCCTGACTACCCGGCATGTCCCATCTGGCTAGTAGCTCCAGTCCTCTCATTCTGTGCCTTCAACGCACAGTCTCGGCTCCGGTGTCCTGGTAGCTTGCAGTAATAACACACTGCCTACTCCAGGGAACAGTCTGCTACAACGTGCTCTCTGGATCCACAACGAGTACAGTAAGAGCTGGGTGCAGCCTTCTTCCGGTTCGGCTGTGGAGACCGGAAGGATCCTACAAAAGAACGACTCGACTTCTGGGGCCTGGAGGATGCCACAGAAGTGCCCGAAGCTGCCTGGGTATGATTGTCGCGCTTTGTCCAGTGGTCTGCGACTACTAAGACTGACCTGACTCATGTACAACCTGCTTACCCTTCTTCTTATCTCCAAACAGTCTATGCTGGGTCATCTCGATAACAAGAGCTCGTTCTAACTCCTCTCGGTAAGATGTAGCAACAAATCCCGACATATGAACCTGAATGTACGCCGCTAAGCCCTGGTGAAACTGCGTCACCCTCTCTATGTCATCGGCAACCATATGAGGGCAGTACTCTCTAGACGGTTAAACTCCGCCTCATACTCTAGTACAGATCGATCTCCTTGATGGAGATTCAGAAACTCCTGTCGCCTTGCCGATCGAAAGGCCGCTGGAAGGTACCTCGCCACAAATGCCTCTCTGAAGGTGTCCCATGTGATGTACTGCTCCCCGATGATAGTCTGCTACGTCGTCCACCAAGTATACGCCTGATCTCACAGATGATAAATGGCCAGCTCGGCCTTCTCCCAATCCGAGCATGTCACATATCGGAAGGTGCTCCCTAACGTCCTGATCCAAGCTCAGGCCACGGTCGGATCTGGTCCTCCATGGAATAACGTGAACCGACCCTTTACAGACTCCGCCAGCATCGGAATCCGGGCTCGATCCATAACGCCACCTGTAGAAGCAGATATCACAGGGGGCACAGAGGGGAATACCGGAGCAGGGACCATGGATGGAGCCGTCGGCAGGATCGGGATGGACACTGCGGGTGGTACCGTAGGTACTGCAGGAAATCCAAGGGCAGCTAATGCAGGTGAGACTGAAGGGAGCACCAGGGCCTGCATCATAGTCGGAGCAGTGGGGTATGCTGAAGTAGTCATAATCGGGGAAGCGGTAGGATACATCGGAGCAGGCATCCCAAGTGGAATAGTCGGATAAGATGGACCTGGTACCGCTGTAAGAACAGTAGGATAAATCAGAGCAGGTATAGGCGTCTTCGATGGAAGAGTGGGGATAGCCGGAACAGGTACCACCGAGGTAACTACCGGATGCGTCGGAGCAGTCGCCATAGAAGAAATGGTAGGATATGTCAGAACAGGAATCTCCGACGAAACAGAAGGGAAAACCGAAACTGATCCTGGATCTGCCAGAGGGGGTACTCCTGCTACCCGGTGATTAATACCGGAGCGGATACAACAGGAGGAATAGTAGGGACTACCGACGGAAAAGGGGAAGGGACCCTCTGAGTATGGGAATCTTGGCCCCTCGGAATATCCTGCTGAGTCCGGCTATGACTAACAGACTCTTCCTCAGTGGGTCTCTCAGGTGACCCTACAGCATGAGACTCTAAAGTCCTCTTACGTGGTCATCCCGGACCACGTCTCGACGCAGGAACATAAGCACCCCGAGTCATACCTGTTGAATTATTACCAAGTATTACAAACAAGATCAAATGGTTAACTTTACCAATTTACCTATTTGCCGCCTGGAGAGGTCCTGCCGCTGCCCAGTCCCAAAGTGCAATCACATCGATAAAACCAATCCGAACAAATCCGAAAAACTCGTAAAACAAGTAGACACCGTAAATCCACAAGTCCTCAAGGTATCCGATAACCTGGGCTCTGATACCAAAAATAAATTGTCACGCCCCGAGACCTAGGAGTCGTTGATCCAATAGAAAATAAGACAGCACCTCCCCTATCCGGCGGACAATTTACACATACATAACACAGAAATAACACTACCACACAGTTTATATGGGCCTCAGGCCTCAAATCCAAACAGAATAACAATCTATATGACAATATGCAAATAAAACCAAAACCCGAACTTACCTGAGCTGCCAGGGGGCAGGAACGCAGCAAAAACCATACACATAGTCCAACAATGGACTCAAAAGTACAATCCCATAAAACAAGTCACAAACTACAAGTCCACGATAATCCAAAATAATGAAATAAAGCATAACATGGTGCAAAGACATAAAGTAACATATTAAAACCGGATCGGGTGAAATCACAAGCACGGGACTGACGACTCGGACCCTCCTGGCAGATATCAACCTGAAATCAAAAAGTATGGCAATGGTGTGAGTCCATAAACTCAGCGAATACCCAGCAGATATGCATAGTACGTTATAATAACAATAAAAGTCCATGCTAATACAGTCTCATATGAATCATAGACAAGGGTATACACTAATGATACTGAATAAAGGTACATACCCGAATCCATCTATCCTGCAGAGGGTGAAATAAATCCCTATGGTACAAGTATAACATATAATCCAAGATAACAGGTATCTAGTATATGCATGTCAATCAAGTGTAGAAATCAAATGCAGCAAATAATGCACGATGCAAAATATGCACATGGTGCAATGATATGTGTCACCCCTGACACCAGTCACATCATCGTCCACCTGTCATAAATGGACGTCCGAAAGGGTAGAGCTATGACAACTGTACGCACCCTGCTATCACTGCTCCTGAGTGACCGAGTGGACAGGATGCTAGCGGAGGTCTCTCTCCTACCCCAAGCAATGGGGGAGTCTAGCTCTCATCTTCTCGTGTCTCAGGACGAGAAGGGATCCCTGGCTTCTACCACGCCCGGAACCACCCTCCAAATCGTGGTCGAACGGAGCAATACAGGGCAAATGCACACACCCTATGGTAGCCACTACCCCTGAGTGGATGTGTGTGCATATCCTCATGTACTGACGATGGGCTCAGACTACATAGGAGCCGATGATCATCAGCATGCAATAATGCAAGGATGGTGCATGACCCAAACACATACAAACACCCACCAAGTCCTAAACTAACACCTCAGTGTGCTAGGTATAGGTCTGAATCCTATAACATGGGATACAAATATCCTACTAGGTATAATGGCAAGGTAACTAGTGATCCATAAATGTCAAATGATAAAAAAAAGGCATATCACTACTTCTATGCACATATATATACACAAGGCAACAAATGAGACTGTATGAATCTAAACGGGAGATAACCTCAAGGATAAGCAACATGTATCAAATACAGTATACTAAGGCAGGTATAGCATACAATCTTACTGTTATCTATAACAAACCATGCATAGCAATATGACAATATCTAAAAGATAAGTCAAAGGGTACCCGCCTCCAAAAGAGAAAATCTAAATGCGAAGAGAACCACCAGCCAATATCAGCAATAAAAATCCAAATCAAGTCCCTGTATCAAGGACAGATTTAATTAACTATTACAAAAATAGTAACTAGCTAATTAATCCCTAATCCGTTCTAGGGTTAACCTAATCCGTCCCTTTCCATTTAATTAATCATAATAAAATGGTTAGGCCTTAATTATCCCGATTAGATTCCAATTAGGTTTTGGAATCCGAATTTATCAAGTTAACTTTATTAGGTTTAAATTCCAAATTAAACCTAACCCGTAATTTAACCAATAGCTCTCCCAAAAGAGAAGAACCCAACCATCACAACTGATCCAAATCTTTGCTCCTCTACAGATCTAGATTATGCCACCACCAAGTTCATCCACCAAGCAACCAACATTAAGGACATCCGGGAAAACCAACTTACGGTAGAAACCCAACAACAATTATAGGGCTGCATCCAAATTTATCTACAGAACCAACCTAAATAGAGATTCCAATCACAGATTATTGGGAAAGCTAGGCGATACAAGTATCCAAGATTAGATCTATCATACTTGACAAGATTAAAACCTACTGGTCTAATCCACAGAACCATCATCAGATTCAATTTGGACAAGAGTTCCTTACCAAATTTTGTGTCGACGACTTCCACAGCCCCGGCGATCAGAAGAAGCAAATAAAGATCCTCGGGAGACACAAGATTCTGAGGGTTTCAGCGTCGCAAACCCTCCTCCAACTGCAGCCTAGCGTCGCCCTTTGTCCGCGAGGTTGAAAACGCAAGGAGTAGCCATCGGCTAGGGTTCGCGCGATGAGGAGAAGAAGAGAGGTCGCGTGTGGCTGCGACTAGGGTACGCGGAGGGGAGAAGAAGAAGGAAATCGAGTCGGCGGCTGCAACGGCTAGGGCACAGGGAAGAAGGAGTCAAGCGGGTCTGGCTGCCTTCGGCTACGCCCGAGCGGAGAGAAGAGAGTGTAGGACCGGTGCCGTCGATAGAGGGGCGGGTGAATATCGACCGTTAAAATCTTTCGTGAAAATCTTCGTAAAACTTTCGATCTATTCAGAGTGTTAGTGCAGCGGAAAATAAAATAGAAAATGAAATGGCAATACAAGGACATAGCGGGATTTATTTACTTGGTTCCCAACCCCCCAGGGTCAGTACATCCAAGACCTATCTACTCGGCGTGAGTCCACTATTGGTCTCCTTTCCGGAATTTTTGGAGGCAGAGAAAACCAATCTTACAGTGTACAATTACAAGCACAAGTACAGAAAATTAAGTATCGAATAATAAATGCAAACCGAACAAAACAAAGTTGAAGCTCGACCGATCTGGACCTCTGAAGTGCCGCGCACTTCCTCCTGGAGCCTCCCGGTCGTAGAGCCTCGTCTTTAGCGCGTTGTCGTCGGTCAAAATGATCAGAATGGCTTGTAGCAGTTGTGTCTGAAGCAGAGGGGTCGAAGCCCCTTTTATAGCACTCCTGGGGGCGCCCTGGATGTCGGGGGCGCCCCGATAAACCCGGTCAAACCTTATCCCCGCGTCGACCTCGCCGCAGCTGATAAAACCTTTGACCAGGGCACCCCGAACCTCCCGGGCGCCCTCATGAAGGCTTATCTATGTTTCGGACTCGAAACAACAAATACAGGTTTAAATCGGGACGCCCCGGACGCTCCGGGCGCCCCCTTGGAGCCTATTCTGCTTTCATCACCTAAACTGCATTTTCTCTTTGGCTGGGGGCGCCTTCACTGATGGGGGCACCCTGGATGCATGGGGGCGCCCCCACTGATGGGGATGCCCTGCTTCAGGGCCTCCAACTGCCTGCTTTGTCTTCCAATCTTGGTATCTGCAAGATACACAAACACAAAGCACATATACATATAATATTAGCCTTAAGGACTTAGTTCGGACTTCGGACCTCCACGAAACCCAATGTCAAACCGGGACAAGTTCCCATCCTCGAGAACTCGCCTTTCACCTACTCCTTTCAGGAGGCGATTGCCACCCAGTCCTTCGGATGGACTTTTGCTTAGCTTTCGATACTTCCGGACCTCGAGACGCTCAAACCCTGACCCGTCTCTACTCCTGTCCTTAGTCATCGCTCAGCTAAGTTGCTCAGTCCCTTGGGCCAAGACTTCATTCCCTAGTAGTCCTTTGCCAGGTGCCTAGCAGCCCTTCGCTAGGTCTTCGTTACCAACAATCCTTCGCCTGGTGCCTAGCAATCCTTTGCCAGGTCTTCGGTACCAAGCAGTCCTTTGCTTGGTGCCTAGCAGTCCTTCGCTAGGTCTTAGACTCCTAGCAGCCCTTCGCTAGGTGCCCAGCAGCCCGTTGCCAGGTCTTAGGGTTCCGATGCCTAGCAGTCCTTCGCTAGGTGCCCAGCAGCCCTTCGCCAGGTCTTAGGGTTTCGATGCCTAGCAGTCCTTCGCTAGGTGCCCAGCAGCCCTTCGCCAGGTCTTAGGGTTTCGATGCCTAGCAGCCCTTCGCTAGGTGCCCAGCAGCCCTTCGCCAGGTCTTAGGGTTTCGATGCATAGGTTAACTAGGACTTTTCTTCAACTTAGGTTACTTCTCCTTTGCTCCCCTTGTCTGTTCATTGTATCACTGACTTAAGTGTATTATCAAACATTAAAACACTTAAAGAAGAACATCATTGATACAACTTGCACCAACAATCTCCCCTTTTTGATGTTTGATAATAACTTAAGTTAGATTGGTTTAAGGGGCTATCTTACCTTCCTTGGGATCAAAAATGAAAAAAAATGATATAAGTTTTGAAACTACATTTTTGATTATTGGGAGAAAATTTTTCTAACTTAAGCACACCTCTCCCCCTTTGTCATACATAAAAAAACACAAGAAAATACTTGTACCAACAATGACAACCTTTGGTTCTTTTTGAGAATACTTAGTGCAAAATTTTTGAAAGCATTGTATTTTGACTGGTATATTGCATTTTTGAAAAATGCATATTTTGAAAAAGATGTTATGCGCTTTGAAAAGTACAAGTACTTTGAAAATTATTATGGTCTTTTAAAAAAAATGCAAGTACTTTTGTAATTTTTGAAAAATATAAGTACTTTTTGAAAAATACATAACTTTTGAAAGAAAGCTATTTTGGAAGATATAAATATTATGCATATTTTGCAAGTACTAACTATTTTTGAAAAAGATGAAACTTTGAAAAATCTAAGTAATATTTGAAACATAATATTTTACTTGACTAGGTTTCTTTTCTAGTCTGACACAATCCTAGGAAACCTTGTTAACCACAAGGACATTTTCCTAAGTGTCCTAGAAATTCTTCAAACTCAAGTAAATATTAACAGAATTTTGTCAAAAAAAATGATAGTACTTTTGAAAAATATGCTAGTAGATTTTGAAAAATGTGGGAACTTTTGAAGACCCAATATTTTACTTGACTTGGTTTATCTTCCAGTCTAACACCATCCTGCGAAACCTTGTTGACTACAAGGACATTTCCTAAGTGTCCTAGAAATTCTCCACCCCAAGTAAACATTATTTCAAAAATAATTTCATAAGTCACACAAATTCTCACAAATAGAATAATAGTATTTTGAAAGACTTAGATTTTTAGCAAGATTCTGAAGATATGAAAACATGTTATTAAATAATTCTTTTAATTTGACCTCCCCCTAAATATGACTCAGTCCTGGGAAGCTTGTTGATCACAAGTACTCTTCCTCTGAGTCTTAAGGTTTGATTCAGATTAAAAAGAAATATTTAACAAAAAATGAATAATTACCAAAAAAAACTTTTCCGAAATTCTTCTTTTGACTCAGACTCCCCCTATATTTGACACATCCTAGGAGTCCTTGAAGATCATGAAGTGGACCTTTCCTCTGTGTCTTTAGGGTTTATCAAAGTCAAAGAAACAGGTAAATTTTTACAACATAAACCCTTTTTGAAAACACAAGTAATACTGATTTACAGCACAGTTTTCGAAAAGTATTTTTCAAATGATAGTAATGTTTAAAGTGCAGTTTTTGAAAACCATTTCAAAAAAAAATGAAAAGCACTCCCCCTGTACCCGATACCGTTTGACTCTATCTAAGTGCCTTAAGGAACTTTAGTGTTGTCCTAAGAGGCTTGTGTCTAATTGTGTGAGTCAATCAATTTTCAAAAGAATATAATTTTTGAAAGCATATACTGTATTGGCAATCAAACAAGCATGAAATCCATACAAACATTATTATGTTGAAGCACTATTTTGAAAATATATTTTTAGGAAAATATTCTAACAATTTTGGAAGGCAATTTTAAAAATATTTTTTAATTCATTAGTCCTTAACATCTCATCCATTTTAGATGTATCAATACAACAAGCATGGTTGCCTTATAGGTGTATTGTGAGATGCTTGAATCACTTTTCTTAATTTATTATTAATTCTAAGATTCAATTGAAGCTTGTGTTAGATTTGAATTTGACAAGAAGTAACTTGAATTTGAATTTCAAAAGTTGGCTTCCAGGTCTTGGCGAGGCACTAGGCATTCTTTGGTCGTACCTTATTCGATCATCAACCCTTTCCTTGACAAAGCCTTTTAATGAAATTTTATTTTCAAAATTACTTTTTGAAAAATTCTGGTCTAACTAGTTTGGGTCTTGAATCGGTAGCTTCGGCTAGTTTCACCAGTCTAAAGAGACCAAGTAGTGTATACTTGACCTTATTAGAAGAGGCTTCCCTAACGTACTATCATCTCACCGCCACCCAATACTAGGTTGATCAAGTTTCAATTATTCTTTTTCTTATAGCCGTTCTAATATATGCATAAAATTTAAATATGAATGACATGTCATATATTTAAAAGAAGTAGCAAATGCATGGCATGACAATTATGCATGAGTCAAACAAGTCCAATCATTTTATTTAAGTTTCTAATGATGTATCAAATTCCCGATTTGATACATGTCGTGTGAACCCGCAAATATGTCAACCCACTTTGACATATTTAATGTTATTAATTTTAATTGTTATAGTTTGGGTAAAATTTTATTTTAGTACAAGTTTAACTTGTTTAACGATTAGTTGGAGATTATACTGATTAAGGATTGATTAAGAATTAATTGATGTTGAATTAATTGAATTTGAATTAATTAAGATTAAATTATTAATTAATTGAATTAATTTGAATTAAGTAAGATTTAATTAACATTAATCAAGATTTAATTTGAATTGAATTTAGATTTTAATTTAAATTTAATTTAGATTTAATTTATTTATTTGATTTAATTTGAGTTATTTGAATTAATTCGAATTTAATTGAATTTATGTGAATTGATTGAATTCATTTGAATTTTAGTTAATTTGAATTTAATTTAGATTTAATTTGAATTTAATTTAGATTTAATTTGAATTTAATTAAGATTTAATTTGAATTTAATTTAGATTGAATTTGAATTTAATTTAGATTGAATTTGAATTTAATTTAGATTGAATTTGAATTTAATTTAATTTGAATTTAATTAAGATTTATTGATAAGGTTATAATGATTTATTAATAGTTGTGGATTTAAATTCATTATTGTCTTATTTCGAAAATTTCTTCTTCATCTTTATCTATCTTTTCAAATTTTTCTAACAATTCAGATTTATTTAAACCTTTGTAATTTTTATTGACTATGGCCCTAATCTTAGATAGTTTCATATCCTCCTCAGGATTAGATCTTTCAATATCTTCACAGTAGGTGGAGTAAAATGAGCCACTAGTTAAAGTTTTGTAATAACTTTCAAGATTATCTATAATTAAGTTATTATCTAGGTGAATTTTATCTTCAAGATTATCCTCAGAATTATCTTCAGACACATCTTCAATATTTTCAAGAAATTCAAAATTAATCTCTAGATTATCCTTAAGATTTTCAGAATTAATTTCTGGATTATCCTTAAGATTTTCTGAATTAATTTCTGGATTATCTTTAAGATTTTTAGAATTAATTTCTGGATTATCTTTAAGATTTTCTGAATTAATTTCTGGATTATCTTTAAGATTTTTAGAATTAATTTCTGGATTATCTTTAAAATTTTCAGAATTAATTTCTGGATTATCTTTAAGATTTTTAGAATTAATTTCTGGATTATCTTTAAGATTTTCAGAATTAATTTCTGGATTATCCTTAAGATTTTCAGAATTAATTTTTGGATAAGCTCAATTAATCTAACTAAGAACCCAATCCAACATTCCAGAACTAAACACATAGAAGTTAAACACCACTTTGTAAGAGATCATGTAGCCAGGGGTGAGATAGTCCTTAAGCATGTAGACTCAAAATCTAACCTAGCTGATATATTCACCAAACCCTTACCTGAGTCTGAGTTCAGCTCACTAAGAAGGCAGTTAGGGTTATGCTTGGTAGAATAGGTTTACTCTACTTCTGTGTTTTAAAAAAAATGTTTTATTACTTATCGGTTTCTACTTAATTTGAAATTTTTTTCTTTTAAAACCAATTTTTTGACTTAGTTTTTTTTTGAAAAATCTACCCCCTTCAACACTAGGGCTTTTTCGAAAATGGACTTAGCCTAGGCTCTAACCCTAGACCTGCATGCACCTATAGATCTAGAAGCCAGTATCTCACAAGCACCTTAGGGTACTTTTGATTGATAACCTAGAATGGGTTGAGATGCTTAGGTCTTTGCCTTAATTCAAGATGCTTTAAGGCAGTGCATCTACAGTAATTGGGGCACTAAATACAAATTAAACAGTAATCAGGTTAAGTGTCAAGATTAGAAAATCTAACTTAAACAGAACACTTAACTTGACTAACCCTAGCGAAAACTACTGTTTATAATAGTTAGTAAGTAGCTAACTGGGTTAGACAGGAACCGAAAGAGATAATAAAAATTGATTTGGTCCAGTTTATACCTTGAATTGGTTCAGTACAGCACCTTACTTCTTTGTATTGCTTACGTCTTTTGCTATATTCTTTTGCTATAATGTTTTTTCATATATGGAAAAGGGGGAGAGATTGGAAAGAAGAGAAGAGAAAAAAAATTTTCAAAATTTTCAAAACTTTGCTTATCCTTTCTTCAAAAAGTAAAATCACCTAGCTGTTTTAAAAACTGTTTCGAAGTACTTGACCTAGCTGTTTTCAATACTATTTCTAAATTGTTTTCAAAATTATTTCTAAACTACTTGACTTAAGTCAATTTTCAAAAGTACTTAAGCTAGTTCAAAATCTCTCTAAATACTTATTTTTTCTCTAATAGAAAAGTTTCTAAATATTAATTTTCTTGAAAGAGGTTGAAAATTTTTTTAACTCAAAAATTTCTTTTTGTAATAAAAAACTTCAGAAGAAGTCTAGAAAATTTTCCAAAGTGAAAACTAAGTTATTTACTTGAAAATTTTTCTAAGTGTAAATTCTATATATATAAATTTTCCAAGTGACAGACCAAAAATTCTTTTTGGAAAATGTTTCCTAAACCATTTTTGAAAATGTTCTAAGTATTGAAAAATCAATTCCATTTTTAGACTTAGAAACATTTTTAACCCCGCGAAGTTGGAAAACCTAGGGAGAGATTCCTTCTAGGGGGAGGAAACTAAACTGGTATTTCACCTATTTTTTTATTAACTTAACTTTTTGAACCGGGTTGCCATAAATCAAAAAGGGAGAGATTGTTGGTGCAGACAGCACCCAAGTCAAACATGGGTTATGATAATGGCAAAAGGGTTCAAAAGTTAAGATGTTATTTTGATCTAACATGTTACTTGAGTGTGCAGAAAGAAGTCCTAGCGAAGGACTGCTAGGCATCGAAACTCTATGACCTAGCGAAGGGCTGCTGGGCACCTAGCGAAGGGCTGCTAGGAGTCTAAGACCTGGCGAGGGACTGCTAGGCACCTGGCGAAGGACTGCTTGGTACCGAAGCCCTAGCGAAGGACTGCTAGGCACCGGGCGAAGGACTGCTTGGTACCAAAGACCTGGCGAAGGGCTGCTAGGCACCTGGTGAAGGATTGCTAGGCAAAAGTCCAACCGGAGGAGCCAGTTGGCAAAAGGTAAATTCTCCTGAGAGGAGTAGGTGAGGACGCGTTCCCCGTCGAGGGAACAGTAGGCGTCGGTTCGACCTAGGGTTCCATTTGGGAGACCCAAAGTCAGAACCAAGACAACTAAGGTTGTATAAACCTAATATTTTATTGCCTTGTTTGTTGTGGAACTAACCTTGGATGCAGGGACCAAAGGAACGTGTTTCTGCAGCTCAGAACGCCCCACAGGAGAGGGGCAGCAGCTGGGCTAGGCGCCCGGGACGCCCAAGGTCAAAGCCAAACAAGCAGTTGAGCAAAGATTGCTTCAGAAGTTCACTGGGCCAGGCGCCCTCAAGCTCCCAGGCGTCCTGAGTGTCCCGGGCGCCCTGGATGCCTTGGGCGCCCTAGGTCCAAGCCAACGAAGCGATTGAAGCTAATCCAGCCGAGAAGCTAGCAGACGAAGTCAACCGGGGTGCCCCCAGTGTCCCGGGCGCCCCCGTCAACTCCGAGCCCAATTCCGGAGGAATAAGCTCTGATCGAGCTTCAGATGAGGGTTCTCAGATCCGAAGGCACGTGTCAGGCACCCCCAGGAGGGCAATAAAAGGGGCTCGACCCCCAAGGCTTCGACAACAACTTTTCTAACGCCTCTGCGGTCTTCGATTCAAGCGCTCTGCTCCAGAAACCTCCGATCTCAAGATTCTAAGCGTCGACGATGACCCTCCGCACCGAAGTACGAACCACACCAGGCGTTGGTAACGAAGAGGAAACTTGTTCTTTTTACTGCACTATAATTGTACAATTCATTGTAAAACTTTGCGCATTATAGAATTGCCCGCAGTAAACGGTCAAGGACCGTGGGCCTTGGAGTAGGAGTCGACCGCGACTCCAAACCAAGTAAAAATCCTTGAGTTCTGTGCGTTTATTTTTAATTTCCGCTGCGTATTCTCTTTCTTCTAATCCGAAACGTTTTCACGATATTCACCCCCCCCCCTCTATCATGTTTTCTCGATCCAACAGATCATCCACCATGCACAAATATTATTTATTAAAAAAAATATCGAGTGGTGTTGCACCAACCTCGATTAACGAAAAAGAAAAAAAAATTAACAATTTCGTAAATCCGAAAAAAAAACTCTCAAATTGGTGGTTGCACCAAATTTGAGCTTCCCATCTCTAATACCACTTGTTGGATCGAGAGAATACGATAGAGAGGGGGGGTGAATATCGTTAAAAACTTTCAGATTCAAGGTTAAGAGAATACGCAGCGGAATTGAAAACACAGTGCAAGAACTCAAGCGATTTTACTTTGTTCGGAGTCGCGGTCGGCTCCTACTCCAAGGCCCACGGTCGTTGACCGTTTACTGCGGGCAATTCTATATGTGCGCAAATGTTTACAGAAAAATATTACAGTTGTAGTATAGTAAACTAAAAATTAAACTCTTCGTTACCGACGCCAGTGTGGATCGTACTTCGAAGCAGAGGGTCGGCGGCGGCGCTTGAATCTCGAGATGGGAGGTTTCCGGAGCAGAGCGCATGAGTCGAAGAGCGTATTGGCGTTGGATGAATGTCTTTTGAAGCCTTGGGGGTCGAGCCCCTTATATAGTGCACCTGGGGGCGCCCGGGACGTTGGGGGCGCCCTCCGCGTGTCACTCGATCCGTAAACCTCTCGGTCAGCCCTTATCCCTCCAGGATCGGGTTCGAGGTTTGACGGGGGCGCCCGGGACACAGGGGCGCCCGGTTGACCCAATCTGCTGGCTTCTCGGCTGGATAGACTTTGGTTGCTTCGTTGGCTTGGACCCAGGGCGCCCGAGGCATCCGGGGCACCCGGGAGGGGCGCCCGGGAGCTTGGGGGTGCCTGGCCCAGTGAGCTTCCGAAGCGTTTTCTTGCTCAACTCTTGTTTGGCTTTGACCTCGGGCGCCCAACCCAGCTGTTGCCCCTCTCCTTTGGAGCGTTCTGAGCTGCAAAAACTCGTTCCTTCGGTCCTGCATCCAGGGTTAGTACCAAACATGATAAAGCAAGTATGTTAGTGAATTTTACAGCCATAGCTGTCTTGGTTCTGACTTTGGGTCTCCAAGATGGAACCCTAGGTCGAACCAACGCCTACTGTTCCCTCGACGGGGAACGCGTCCTCACCTACTCCTCTAAGGAGAATTTACCTGTTGCCAACCGGCTCCTCCGGTTTGACTTTTGCCCGGCAGTCCTTCGCCAGGTGCCTAGCAACCCTTCGCCAGGTCTTTATTTCCTAGCAGTCCTTCGTCAGGTGCCTAGCAGCCCTTCGCTAGGACTTTGTTTCCTAGCAGTCCTTCGCCAGGTGCCTAGCAGCCCTTCGCTAGGACTTCTTTCTGCACACTTGAGTAACTTCGTTAGATCACAAGTAACACTTAACTTTGAATCCTTTGCCAATATCAAAACAAGGTTCGATATGGTACTTCCAGCACCAACAGATTTTAGCATTGACACTATGTGAAAAGTGAACAATGGATGCAAAGATATGTAGAGTGACATCAATATCTAACCGTCTCTCCAGTGTGTACATCATTACTAAGTGAGGAAGTCGAATCATCGACCTCCCCTTGGTAACAATTGGCAAGATACAATCTAACACAACTTTATACAGCACGTTACTGGCTGGACTCATGCGCTTAGCCTCAAAAAGCCGCTGTGTAGAAACTCGACATCTCTCAAAATAATGCTAATGAATCTGGTCCAGGGTCACACCAGGAAAGGTGAAAGGCTCGATAATTTTTGGAAAATATGTAAATGCATTGTTGGACGCCCTACACCCTAGAAATGATCCTAAGACTGCGGGTGTAAAGGGAATAGTCTCTCCTACCACTAGGGACTCATAAGTCCCATTATCCGAATCAATGCATCTAAGGTTGGAATAAAATTCCTTACACATGTCAATATTGATATCATGCTGACAATACACTAATTGCTCTAGACCAAAGTATGTAATCATCTCAGAAATATGAGAGTTTTCTCTTGAAAGTAGGTTCGGTTGAGATACCGACAATTCATTAATATAAACTCATTATCCTCAAATCTCCGTTGACACTCCTTGGACCAGAACCGAGGTGCCTCCTGATCTACATGACCTTGCTGTGATGACCCCTCACCCTTTCTTTTCTTTTCGACAACTCTAAAATGTAACCATACCCATGCATGTACCACACATTGCCCCACACAGAGAAAACACAAAGAAAAACATGCACAAAGAAACAAATTAGTTCCAAACTATGAACTAAATGTGAAAAATAAATTACACAAATAGTTACCGTTTCTCCCTTCGTTGCATGGTGAAGATGGATGAGGATTGACTTGAGAGAAGAGGTTTTACTAGCCCTAGGTCTAGATCCGTGGTAGAGGAAGGCTAGGAACATGATTTGAGGACTTGGGAAGGCTTTAGGGCAACAGGGGAGGTCGGGAGGGACGAAGGCTCGCAGGGGGTGGCATCGAAAACCCTAGGTTCGACCACCCCCGCGCGGCCTTTTATTTTAAAAACCCCGCATATCAGTCGATTGATCCTGGGGCAGTCAACTGAGAAACTGACCCGAGAGTTCAGTCGACTGCCCTGAGGGTAGTCGACTGATAACTGTGAATTCCTAGTTTTTCAGTCCGAATTTCAGAAATACGTAACTAATTTCACAAACCTCCAAAAAATTTGAAATTTCGTATAGAGATTTGTGGAGTCTATGTTTACTTGGAAAAAATATGTTTTTAGA
Source organism: Boesenbergia rotunda (assembly GCA_024364735.1). Taxonomy (NCBI): domain Eukaryota; kingdom Viridiplantae; phylum Streptophyta; class Magnoliopsida; order Zingiberales; family Zingiberaceae; genus Boesenbergia; species Boesenbergia rotunda. The sequence goes on along the minus strand of JAGFNQ010000326.1, from coordinate 45,228 downwards.
CAAACCTACTCCGGATCCCAAGATTGGCATAAAATTCAAAACTACCTAAATTGTTTCATTGAAACTTATCCAAAAGTTCTAGTTTTGACCTCTCCTTGATGTATCTTCCCATACATAATCACAATACATTCCTAGCACTGAGTTATATGGCATCTACCCACTAAAAACCAATTTTCACATAATATGATCACATTTTCATCTTTTACTCCATAAACTTTCTTTTAATGAGTCAATTCCCTAGGATTAAGACTCACACTAGTCCTCCAAACCCTTTGGCACATTCCTACATCCATCTAATCTTCTTGAAGAAATTCTCCTGAGATTCATTGACCATAGATCTCATTTTGACCTCTAGAGCTCTCCCTTAAGCTCCTAGCCCTAGTCACCTCCCTAGGTGACTTATCTACAAAGGCAAAACCACACCGATGTACCTCCGGTGCTTCTTGACCTTCAACCCTTGCTTCCTTAACTTTCCACACCTTATCCTTGGTTAACTTTTTATTCTCCCATTTAAATGACTTTTTCTTGTTATCTTTGACCTTTCCTTTGCTATAGTCATATGACACCTTCCCATATGATTTTTCACTAGCCTTTGACCTAATATGTCTATATCCTAGACCCGATCTCCTATTGTCATGGTTTTGACTTCTTGACACCATGCCTACTCCCTTGGATCCCTTAATGAGTCTATCTAGGTTCTTTTCTAATTTATCAAGCTTTGCTCTCAAAGCATGATTTTCCCTTTCTAGGCTCTCAACCTTACTATCACAATGTTTATTTTGACCATTCCTAGATCTACCCATTTGTCTAGGCATATGTCTCCCTTTCTTAGGGTTAATGTCTTGGTCCTTAGGTTTAAAAGTTCTAGATCTATCATGACCCATGGGTTTCTTAGAATCTTGGCACGCAATAGTAACGTTATTTCTATCATGATACTTGAAACCAAAATTATTCATAGGCAAGCAATTTTCATCATTCTTAGCATGCATAGGAAAATTTGAAACGTTCTTAAAGTTAGGGATTACCTCCCTTACCCTTGGAGCTCCCCCTTGATGTGAGCTTCTCTTCCTCTCATCCTTCTCCCATCTTCTCAAATGCTCTATTTTCTTGAGCTCTCCTTTTCTTGGACACTTGGTGTGATAATGTCCTAGCTCCCCACAAGTGTAGCATCTAATGTGCTTCTTTTCTTTCTTTTCCATACAACCCACATTAGATATTAAATGAATGGACCCGGATTTAGGGCTTACCTCCTTTTTACCTCGTGGACACTTGTCCTTGTTGTGTGCCTTCTTGTTGCATCCAAAGCATATGATGTGGTCTTTGGTTCTTGCTTTGGTGGAGGTAGGAGCTTCCTCTTGCTCCGGTATTGAAGTGGGTCTCTCCTCCCCCTCAATCCTTAAGGTGGAGACCTCTTCTTCTTCCCTTGATGAAGTGGATGACCTTTCGCTATCTTGAGCCACTTCACTCGATGAGGTTGATAACTCTTTTTTTCCCTCTCTTGGACCATTGAATTTATTTTTTTAGGCTCTTCTACTTTTTGAGCTTCTGTAGGGTTCTCATGAAATTCTTCCAACTTGTTCCACAACTATATACGTTTTTATACTCACCTACACCACTTAAAATATTATTAGGCAAAATATTAATTAATATTGTGACGACCCAACTTCTCTTCCTCAAGGCGGACGTCACATTTACTTAACCTTGACTTTACCTTATCCTTAGCCTTAGGTTACAACTACTTGACTTCCCTTAACTTGCTCTGAAATTTTTTTTTTCAAATGACACCAGTCGACTGCTAGAAGACCAGTCAACTGGTGTCAGCCACAGAAACTTTCTGTGCGCGACACCAGTCGACTGGCCTCTTGGCAGTCGACTGGTGCATCGAACAGAAGGTTCTGTTCGATAGGGAAGTCGACTGGTTTCTGAACCAGTCGACTGGCACGCCTGAAAACTGTAGTTTCAGACCTAGGAACTCCTTTCAAGGGTCCATAATTCATACACTTCCAAAGCATATATAAATAACTCCAAATCTATACTCTATACTAGTTTTATAAACATCTTAGCAACCCAAAACAAATCCATTTACTTGCAATTAGGATCTTTGCGGAATTTAATAAACCATCCAAACATATGAAATCTATACTAGAGTTTGTACTTAACTTTGTCTCTATGCAAAGTTTAACCAAGATCATTACGTTCTACCAATCCAAAACACTAACCACCAGTTTCTATAAGACTTAACCCAAAGATCTCTCCCATGGTTCCGCCGCCACTGAACATCAATGCAAGTCCTGTTCACCTCCTTAGCTTATGCTTTTTCTTTACCTTTATCTGCAATAGAAGGAAATGCAACTAATAAGCGATTTGCTTAGTAAGTAAATCCTAACTCACAAAACCATGCGATCAATGATAAACATGCTCTTTTCAAAGGATGCTTGTTTCAAAATACATGCATTTGAAACTATTTGCACATGGGAACTTTCAAACACTTATCATGCTCAAACATGCTTGAAAACATTTACTTGCATCAAAACACTTGCAAACTTAGCATGCTTATGATTTCTTTTGAGACTTGATACCTATACATTTCATACATTAAAACACTAACTTCTTTGCTCTTGCTCTTTAACATGCTTGTAACATAACCATGTTAACATACGTAACAAAACATGCACTTAAGAAAATTGAAACACTTACATATACTCATATACTTCAAAATAATAATCAACTTTCTAGGTTTTGACACTGTACCTGGTATCAATGTACCAATGCGCGCATCCCTAATAGGTTTCGGGATAGCTAGCCACCGCACCCTATTATGCTTCTTTCTAACTTTCTGTGGGCCTCTCATTAGCCCAGTACATGTCACTTTACAAAAGTAAAATACTTTCTTACTCATAATGCTTATACTTATCAAGCTATCTTTCTTTTTGCATAAATTTTTGCACTACAAACCTTTACCTTTCTTACTTAGAACTTTCATCGAGCACCTTGCGTGCCCTTAACCCAAAACTCATTTTTGGGACTTTTCAAGAACTTGGTCTTATCATGCTTAGATCACATACACCAAACCTACTCAAATTCAAGTTCTATGATAAAAACATGTATTCTTTAGAAACTAAAATCACACAATAAAACAATATTCTTAAAGCATGCACTTGGATCACAAAATCACGGTTCTACAACGAGAAACTACATACAAAACTACTTCTATTGCAGGTGAGTGATCTACTTACCCTTTTCTTGAAGAAAACTCAATAAGTATCCGATAGATCCTAGCGTAGTACTCCTTTGCTCTTCCTTTACAACAATCCTCACTCCTTGGCCCTAGGGAAGAAACCCTAGGTTCTCTACTCAAGAGGAAGAAGAAGGAGGAAGAAAACTTCTTGTTTTCTCCCTGTTTTCGTAGCCCCCTTGCTCCCTGTTTCCGGCAACCATAATCACCCAAAAGGGGGATTTAACGCAACTTAAGCGGAAGTTGAAACACCTCCTCATGAAAAGGGCCTACTTACCTATAACTTTAATTCGCTTCATCCTTTTTTGTGCTTGATACCCCCGCCCTCTTGGCTAGCCGAGCCCGCTTAAGGACTGGCTTGCCCCTGTGGTCGCAAGATCAAACCTCTGCCCGACCCCTTTTTTTTATTTTAATTTCGAAAAATTGCCAGAAAATTCAGAAAAATTCCTAATAATTGATTAAAATTATTGGGTGTTACAATCCTCCCTACCTTATAAAAAGTTCGTCCTCAAACATAGAACAACTCTGGATACCTTTGCCTCATGCTATCTTCTGATTCCCAGGTTACTTCTTCATACTTCTGATTCAGCCATAAGACTTTTACTAGTGGTACCACTTTGTTCCTCGGCTTCTTATCTGCTCGATCTATTATCTGAATAGGTCAACTTTAATAAGTGAGATCTTCTTGAACTTGTACCATCTGTGGCTCAATCACTTGGTTGGCATCTAGGATATGCTTCCTTAGCATTGAGACATGGAACACATTGTGTATTGCTGACATCTCTGGAGGTAGCTCCAACTCATAAGCTACTTTGCCAACTCTTTTCGTCACTTGGTAGGGTCCTATGTATCGAGGACTTAGCTTGCCTTTCTTGCCGAATCTCATTACACCCTTCATGGGAGCTACCTTGAGGAAAACTATATCCCCAACTTCAAACTCTAACGGTCTACGGCGTACATCAGCATAACTCTTCTGCCTACTCTGAGCAACTTCTATTCTCTGGTGGATGCTTTTTATAGCTTATGTGGTATCATCTATAAGGTCAGTCTGAGACCCCATTTCTTGCTTCTCACTACCTTCATACCAACAGAGGGGAGATCTACACTTCCTACCATAAAGAGCTTTATAGGGTGTCATACCAATAGTAGCTTCGTAGCTATTGTTGTAGGCAAACTCAGCTAAACATAAATATTTGCACCAACTGCTTTTGAAATCTAATGCACAAGCTCTGAGCATATCTTCTAGAATTTGATTCACTCTCTCTGTCTGTCCATCAGTTTGGGGATGGAAAGCTGTGCTAAACTTCAGTTTGGTGCCTAGCGCTATCTGTACGCACTCCCAAAAGTGTGAAGTGAAACGACCATCTCTATCAGAAATAATGGTCTTCGAGACTCCGTGTAGTCGGATCACTTCCTCTACATATAGCTAGGCTAATCTTTCAATCGAATAAGACACTTTGATTGCCAAGAAGTGGACAGACTTGGTCAATCTGTCTACTATTACCCAAATAGCGTCATAGTCATTAGTTGTCTTTGGTAGACCAACTATGAAATCCATGGCTATGTCTTCCCATTTCCACTCTGGAATCTGAATGGGTTGTAGGACACCTCCTGGTCTCTGGTGTTCTGCTTTAACTCTCTGACATGTCAGGCAGGTGCTGACATACTTAGCTATGTCTCTTTTCATTCCGGACCACCAAAATCTTCTTTTCAAGTCCTGGTACATCTTAGTGGAACCAGGGTGCATTGAGTAGGGAGTTCTATGTGCTTCTTCAAGAATCTTCTTTCTCAGCTCTTCACTATTGGGGACACATAAACGGTCACCATAATAGAGTATCCCACTGTCAGATACTCTAAACTCTTTACTTTCTCCTTCTTGTATCTCTTTCTTGATCCTTTAGATATCAGAATACTCAGCTTGCTTTTTCTGTATATCTTCAAGTAAGGTTGACTCTAGTGTCAATAGAGCTAACTGCCCATAAATGATCTCAACTCCATAATCTACTATTTCCTTCTGTAATGGTGGTGATAATGATGACAAGGACATCAAAGTGGCACTAGTCTTTCTACTTAGTGCATCTGCTACTTTATTTGCCTTACCAGGGTGGTAAAGGATCTCACAGTCATAATCCTTTACTAACTCAAGCCACCTTCGCTGTCTCATATTGAGGTCTTTCTGAGTGAAGAAATATTTCAGACTCTGGTGATCTTTATAAATCTTGCACTGCACTCCATACAAGTAATGTCTCCATATTTTTAGAGCGAAAACTACAGCTGCCAACTCCAGATCATGAGTGGGGTATTTTTTTCATAATCCTTGAGTTGCCTGGAAGCATAAGCTATGACTTTGCCTTCTTGCATAAGTACGGCTCCAAGTCCTAGCTTTGATGCATCACTGTATATATCAAAGCTCTTATCGCCTTCGGGTACTGTAAGAATAGGAGCGCTTATCAGTCTCTTCTTCAACTCAAGGAAACTCTGCTCACAGTCTTCAGTCCACTCATACTTCTTATTCTTTCTGGTAAGGGCTGTAAGTGGAGAAGCTATCTTTGAAAAGTCCCTTACAAACCTTCTGTAGTACCCTGCTAAACCCAGAAAACTTCTGATCTCACTAGCATTGGTTGGTCAACTCCAGTTACTAACTGCTTCAATCTTGGCTGGGTTTACCATAATGCCTTCTTTGGAAATGATGTGGCCTAGAAAGGCCACCTGGTCAAGCCAAAACTCACACTTCGAGAATTTGGCATACAGCTCCCTCTGATGTAAGGTCTGCAACACTATCTTCAGGTGTTCGTCATGTTCTTCCTGAGTCTTTGAATACACTAGGATATCATCAATGAAGACAATGACGAACTTGTCAAGAAAATCCTTGAACACTCGATTCATTAGATCCATAAACGTCGCAGGGGCGTTTGTCACTCCAAAGGGCATGACCACAAACTCGTAGTGCTCATATCTTGTACTGAATGCAGTCTTTGGCACATCACTCTCCTTCACTTTGAGTTGATGGTAACCTTATCGCAGATCTATTTTGGAGAACACCGTGGCTCCCTTCAACTGATCGAATAAATCATCTATCCTTGGCAAGGGATATCTGTTCTTGATGGTTACCTTATTCAAGGCTCGATAATCTATGCACATTCGCATGGATCCATCTTTCTTCTTGACGAACAACACAGGAGCTCCCCAAGGTGAATGACTAGGGCGGATGAAATCCTTGTCGAGCAGCTCTTGTAACTGTTCTTGCAGCTCTTTCAGTTCTGCTGGTGCCATGCGATAAGGTGCCTTTGAAATTGGGTTGGTTTCTGGAACCAACTCAATTTCAAATTCAATTTCTCGATTGGGAGGGAGTCCTGGTAACTCTACAGGAAACACCTCCGGATAGTCACAGACTACCCTCACTTCCTCTTTCTTTAATCCTTCTCTTTGACTTGCATCTACTATATGAGCTAGAAAACCAGAACACCCCTTCTCTAACATTCTCTGAGCTTGTAAGGTAGATAAGAACCTTTTTGTCTTTCTCTTTGGGTCTCCAATAAACTCGAATGGAGGTTCTGCTTCTGGTGTGAACTTGACTTTTCTCTTGCGGCAGTCTATAGAAGCATTGTACTTGCTCAAGAAGTCCATCTCTAGAATGACATCGTAATCCTTCATCTCAAGGACTACCAAGTCACTGTAGAGCTCTCGGTTGGAAATCTAGATTGGTACTGCCCTCAGCCTCTCAGTAGAGGTCATTACTTCCCCCGACGGTAAAGTTGTTAAGAACTCATGACTCAATCTTTCTGGTGGGATCCCTAGCTTCTTAGAAAAAAACATGGATACAAAGGAATGGGTTGCCCCAGTATCGAATAACACAACAGCATATTGGGATGAGATGAGTATTCGACCTGTGACCATAGTAGGAGAATTTGCCGCCTCTTCCTTGGTGATGGCGAAAATTCTGGCGTTGGTCGTGGCTGGTGGGGCTTCCATTCTCGCTTGACTGAAATAGGGTCCCTCCATTGCTGGCTGCATCTGGTGCAACTGGGCAGATCCACCCCCGTACTGAAGGATCTGTGGTGGAGGCGGCTTTGTTTTAGGACAAGCCTTGGCCAGGTGCCCTACTACTCCATAGATATAACATCCGCCAATACTCGACAGGTTAGGGCAAGCCTTCATCATATGTCCTTCTGCTCTGCAAATATGGCATCCGCTCATGCCCTGACGACATACTCCGGGATGCATCTTCCCACATTTTGGGCAAGGGGAATACTTGAGCTGCTTGCTTGACGAGCCCCCTTTATTGCCCTCAGAAGACTTCTGGTCCCACTGCTTCCTCTTGCCTGAATTTCCTTTCCAATTTTGTTGGTTTTGAGGATTTCCTTGGGACTTCTGGCTGATGCCTGTTGTTGGTGCACACGTGTGGCCTTATACTATTTAAGTAGTGTTCAGTGATCAAAGCACTACTTACTAGTTCTTCCGAAGTCTGCGGTCTATTACCACCGCCGGCCACATTCAGAGCTATCTGAGGCCTCAGCATCTTGAGCATTAACCTGACCCTTTCCTTTTCCGTGCTAACTAACTCCGGGCACAAGCGAGCTAGTCGATTAAACTTCTTCGTGGCTTCATCTACAGATAATTCTCCTTGACGGAACTCCGTGAATTCATCGTAGTGTTTGTTCGTTACCTTCATATGAAAGTACTCCTCCAAGAACTCTGCGTCGAAGTCGGCCCAGGTCATCTGACTCACATTTCTCTTAGCCTTCACTATTTCCCACCACATCCTGGCATCTACAGTAAGGCAGAAGGATGTGCACTTTATTTTCTCCACCTCAGGCCAGTCTAGTAGCTCCATTATACTTTCCACCGTTTTGAACCATGCCTGAGCATCCCATGGTTCAGTTGTGCCAGAAAAATTCTCGGGCTTCAGTTTCTGCCACTGGATCAGATATGCCTCTTGTCTTACTTCTCTTGCCAGAGGTACTGGGGGAACCTCTGTCGCCACTGGTGCCACTACTTGCGCCACTGAACACAAAAAAATAATTACTTACTGATAAGATCAATGTGAGGGTGTCATCGCTGTCTATGCCTGTCTCTAGGGGTGATGATCCAACTGGCATCTGCTGCTTTTGCCAGGTGTGAGGAAAATAGGCATACCCACACAAATTAAACAATAAAATTAATTAGAAATTAAAGACAAAATAGACAATTAACTTATAAATACATGCATACCTCTTGATCGCGATAAGGTTACTCTGGTGGTCAGGCCAAACTCTAGGATTGTCGTCAAGAATCAAGATGTTGGACACACTAGTCGAGACATAGTTTAGATTTTTCACGTAACCATCCTTACCCATGTGAGCCTCCTCCCTGAAGTGATTCTGCCAGAAAAGAATGTGCCGGTGGGATCGAGCAATTTTGCCATGGCATATGCATAATCCTTGCGCCCCAAGGTGATGATGTGCAGATTGAATAACTCGCTAGCCTGCAAAGACAAATGAGCAAACATATAAATAAATGATCAGTACAAAATATATGTAGAAATTAACAAACTGAGCAGCCACAGAAATATGCATATTCACTAACTGAAACACGTAGAGCAGCATATTGATTGAGATAGAATTTAGAAGCAGAAACAGAAGCGGCAGATGTAAAACAAATAATAAACATCAGATAATAGACGTCAGATAGATAAAAAAAAAAGATAAGATACCTTGTGGAGGAAATCTGTTATCCCTGGTCGGAGTTTGATCCACAATCCAAGACGACGCAGGCGAAATAGATTCGCTTTATCCTGCTCATCTTCTTTCGCAGAAGTTGCTCATGGATTGCAGACACTCGATCAAACTGTTACAATATTGAAATAAATATAAATGTATGAATTAATAAAGAGAGAACCATTTGTGTTTTGTTTTTACTTACGCTGACTGAGTTCAAGAGAGTTAAATCCAAATCCAAGATGAGCGTGATTTTGGGCGGGGGAGATGGAATTAGTCTCTGCTTCTTGGCAGGTTTCTCCACGGCAAACTCGGCGGTGGTATGCTGAAGCAATGCTGTGGTGAGGTCTCTCCTCCGCATCTGGAAAATATTTATAAATCATTTAGAATCGATGAACGTAGATAGATAAAAAATACAGAAGTTTTTTTTAATAATTTAAATCAACTTGAATTGAACAAAACATATAGATAGAGAACTCAAAAGGGTTTCTTCGAATATTTTCAAATTTTTTTTAGTGCATATAGGTTTTTTTTTCAATGGCCAATCTCGGTAATCATTTTAATTTTGAAAATATTTTTTGTTATTGTATAAATTCATTATCTTTAAAAATCAAGAATATTAGTGATTACTTGTGATTTTAAAAAGAATGCTTTTTTTTTTAAAGTGCTTAAATGTTCAATTAAACTATATGCTCAAATCATCCTAATGTATTTAAAATTGTGCTAAACTGAAAGAAGATGATTTCTCTTTCATTGTCATTGCCTTG
>JAGFNQ010000326.1:0-35505 GCA_024364735.1 Boesenbergia rotunda | reverse complement strand
AAATTAATAAATTTTTAGTATTTCGAGACATTGATTCATTACTTGTGTTGTGCAGATGTTAGAGAAAGTCCATGGTGATTTTTCGTTGGCATATCAGTCGACACCGGATGTTGATATCAGGAGCATCCTTGCTACTTACCTCATGCCATAGCAAGGTGCATTATACTACTAGTGGTCTTGCTTATTATAATTTTTTTTTTGAGTTTTTTTGAGATTTTATTTTTTTACTTCTAATTTTAGATTGCTCAGTGCCATTATCCCTACAATTTAAGGTGACCTTCTTTGTATTACATTTGTATATACTTCCTTCCATCAACTCAACTCACAGAAGGCTTCACTTGGGTGTCAAATTCCCAATAACTCTATGCATTGTTAACCAGGTAGGAAAATTATATACAGAACATAAAATTGTTTGCACGTCAAAAAACCACTGTAAATTATGTAGGGATAATACTAAAAAACTTGCTTTCTTTGCCCTATATTCTAAAAATAAGCCTCTTCTGCATGCTATAAAATCTCAAACTTTTAGCATTGCATCAGTTGATATCCTAGACATAACTATCTTGGTAGAAATATCTGTCTCATCTATCAGGTTAGGAGCAAAGGAAGGCCTAGCTTAGCGGGTCAGGTCTTGGCTCAGCAGCTCGGACACGAGACTTGGAAAAAGCACTGAGCAGCATCGACGATGGCTTTGATTGATTTCCACCCTTGAATCTTAGACATTGTTATCACTCTACCACATTGCGTTGCTCTAACATTTCCCTTTAGGTCTATCCCTCCTTATAGTTGACCCTTTAGGTCGATTCCTCCACGTCGTTATCACTTGTACCTTGTTTTTCCGACTTCCTTGTTGAGAATTGGAGCTCAACTCCTAACTTAACTAAGAACAAGACTATATAAGACAAGCATCAATGCCCAGCCCCACAAACGACTCTGCCTTTGGCTCAGGACAGGTCTAGATTTCAAATATGTTGCTGGTTTAGAATCAACAAATATTGATGAAAGTATTGATGCTGACTTTAATGGTCAGTTTACTCGGAGGGGCGGATGAATGAGGGAAAGGAACCAGCTGCGGAAAACATCCCTACGGAGAGAAGGAAAAGAAAATAATCCATCAGAAGAAAAGGAAGGAAGAGAAATGAATTTTAGAAGAAAGAGGAAGAAGGGAAATGAAGAAAACTGAGAAGAGAAGTCCAGCACTGCTCGTGCTCCTCATGGTTGCTCACGATCGGCTTGCAAGCGGTGAGCGGCGTGCTTGGAGCGATCGGTGAGCGACCGTGCTGCGAGCGACCGGCGAGCGTTCGTGCTCGCGAGCGACGGCGAGCATCCGTGCTCGCGAGCGAACGGCGAGTGATCGTGCTCGCGAGCGACCGGTGAGTGGCCGTGCTCCCCAGCGATCGGCGAGCAGCCGTGCTCGCCATCCTCATCATTTGGTTGGTGACGCGCCCCACCAAACCCACTTTCCACCTCCGCGACGCCACCATTTTCCAGTCCAACCACTCCCTCTCCGAGAACCAACTCGCTACATTCGTGTAGGTCATCATCTCCAATTTCATTGGACTTTCCTGACCTGTTTCTGAGCTCCATCACGGCTCTGGTTGTTGACCCCTTTTGCCCTAGTTGGATTTGAGACACGACGAAGACACCAACGAGCAGGAGCGCGACATCGCAGAGAGAGGACTCTACTTGCATCCATCACCGAGGGAGGCAGAGCTATCACAGTGCCGCTTCGCATAGTCGCGCTATGCTTATTCGCGAAGAAGAGGGGAAGAGAAAGTTGTTCCGTCCGATTTTGGGTGGACGAAAAAACGACTTAAAAATGATCCACGGATGGATTCCTAAATCCATCCGTCCACTACTTAGTAATAAGTAAACAGGAGAAATGAAATTAATCTATCCTTCCTCGCTAAGTAAACATTAGAAAATTTTTCCTAAGGAAAACTTTCCTTAGTTTTTAAATCCACTCTCCCAAGTAAAAAGACCGTAAGTCCTAAACAAGGCTAGGCACGAACACGAACATCAGTACCTGGGTCAGGCTCAACAGATCTTGTTGGGTCAGGCCGGTGAAGGAGAAGAATCAGGCTCGAAAGCAGGCGTGGAACACATCAACAATTCCAACCTAGAAAAGAGATGGATCTCCTGTAGGCTATACAAGAGAAGCATATCTTGTCTCAGAACTAGGCAAGACAGTTGGAATGAAGAAGAAAATAGAAGAGAAGTCAGTCCTCTTTCTCGTTCGAGGGTCTTGCTCACTATTCTAAGACAGCACTTTCTGACCGCAGCGATCATCCTTCTTTTCTAACCAACCGATGTGGGATCCGAACCAACCGTCTGATATACGTACAGGTCCTCAGAAGCAAAGTAGGACAAGGGGGAAAGACATTGAATTGATAGGGAACCGTAGCCAAGTGGCAAAGGCAGAAGTCTGCAAAACTTCTATTCGTCGGTTCGAATCCGACCGGTTCCTACAGCGCCATTCCATCCATCTGGTTACACGACTACGCTCTTCTTTCCACCCGAAATGTTTGAGTTTGAATTCAAGTCTACTGAAAAATTAACTCAACTAAAAAAGAATTGGACTAAGCGAAACAACTATTATAGTAAGAGTAGTCCTGCCTCCAAGTAAATAGAATACAAGAGAAGTAAACTGTTTGTACTTATGATACACCCGACCAATGGATGAGTCCGAGTGAATAGTTATTTGTACTAAACCACTAACTATTAGTACGAAGGCTCTCTAAAGCTCTTAAGCGGGGTAAGATAGGCTCGACTGTAAGGAGAGGAAAGGACTTATATTTATATAAACTACTGCTGCTCAAGGAGAGGAGGCACGAGCAACAACAACGTGGAGAAGAAGGGCTTGAGACAAGATTAAAGCAATAGTTCATGAGAGTTGTTAAGAGAAGAGCACTTCTTATAAGTATGTTTTTTCACATTACACAAGAAGTACGTGAGCACTACTAAAATATAGCTGCAAAGCAAAGGAGAGCAGCACCCTACATTCCAGGAGTTATGCCAGCCTAAACTAGAAGAGATTCAACTCATCTAGCGTAGGGAATTATCGAAGATGAAGAACAGAAACAACAAACTAGGACTACTACAAGGAAGCAAACATTCAGGCAACAACTAACTCAGATAAAACACTCATTGGAGTGCCTCAAACTAAGTTTGCAGAAAGGTTGAATCTGGACCCAAAGATAGCTTCTTTCAATAGGTCTTCCCGAGTTTAATAGAGCTTTATAAGTTGCTTGCGTTTCTGATACGGTCGGCAACCGAGTCCTATTCAGCTTTTCCTGCTTGTTGTTGCATGTGTTTCTCCTCGCCCTGCCGGGCGAGACGTCACCTCATTTTTCTCATTCCACTCCCTCTCCCTAATGGTCAAACCTATCCTTACAGATGCCCTCAACAACCGTCGTGAATGTCAATTCAAAATTACGAAAGATCTGCGCCCAATGGTCGAGCCTATCCTTACGGAGGCTCTCCTCTTATAAGTCGAGCTAGCTGACAATACCCTCTCCCTCACACGGACCTCTCCTAGCAACTCCTTTTGTCAAAGTGCCTATTAGTATCCTTCGCTCTATAGGGTACCGGGGTACGACAGAAGATACTCGCCTAGCGATGGGAATTAATTGAACTCTTGCCTAAGAAAGATGATTCTAGGCTACAATGTTTTCACTTTAACTCTGAATAGTTTTTGAGGCTCCGGTGTTTTAGGGAGGGTTCGAAGCATTGAATGGAAAGAGTTATTGGTATGCGGGAAAGAGATAGATGACCTGATACGAGAAAGAAGACTAACATGAGTTTTTGCTAAGTGGGGAAAGAAATATGAGCCTAACTCAGACATGGGAGACACGAAACAAGACCCAATAACTCTGGAGAAAGAGTAGCAAAGCAAGAACAACAACATCAACTACTTATGAAGCAAGAACAACCTACGAAAGAATAGAAGCAACAAAAGCTTAGGCAGCTTCATAAGAGGTGTTTGAGTTTTAAGTGTCATCCGAGTTCGTTCCAGTTGCTCATGGTCGCTCCTTTCCTTCTTCCTTCGCGCACCTTCTTTGTAAGGCTACCTAGGAGTGGGTTTCATATCTTCATGGGACTTTGACAAATGAAAGGAATGAGGCTGAGTGGTGAAAAAGAAAGGCCCGAGATAACGACAGGTAGCGACGTGAGGTCCGACACCGACATCAATTACATGAAAGCCTTTGCCGTGAAAGCTGTTGAATATGAGTTTGAAGACTGAATGGAACTACTTAAGAGGTCATTATAGCTGGCTTGAAGAAGGAAAGGGGCGTTAAGTGCTCTCCCGTTAAGGAGAGGGACGGTGTGAGTTAATTATTCTATTCTTATCTCTGGACTCGGTTAGTATGGCATATTTCAAGATGGCTCTACCAGAACAACTTATAACTTACCCAATCACACTGGAACCTCTTATGAAGCTTATGCAACCAGGAATAAAATTAGTACTCAACGGGCAGGGCAGGGGACTCAACTTAATCTAATATCTTTTACGCATTGCTTTCCATAGGCATAGTGCATATTCCCAATAGCAACCGACTGAGGCTCTTACTGCTCTTGATGCAGCTAATATAGTAGTGAATAGCAACTACGTTTGAACTCACATTCCAAAGAAAGTACCAGCAGCATTGAATTCCAAGAAAGAAGTAAAAAACTCATTTAATTCAAATTCAGGTGCCCAATAATAGTAAGAAAATGGTTCTCGTTTGTTTTCCAGTTAGTCTGAGTTCGGGAAGGAAAAGAATCAATCAACTGCAGGCGTATATGTTGTTGTTCTAATAAGAGTGAATGGACAGAAGTAATTTCTAAAAGTCATTTGTGAACTAAACTTATTGGCAGGATTTTCCATTGGAGTTGAAGGTTTAAAGGGTATATGTGGAATCAATATATAACTCTGGTAAAGGTAATTAAGAGTGATTTTAAAAATTCAAATTTTACCAGTTATATAACATTGCATAGAGCTCACTACGGGGATAAGATTCATATATCCGACCCCAACTTGATGAGAATAACAAAGCTTGTTGATGATTAAGCTGATGATGATACTCGCCAAGATTTATGGATATTCAGCATAATCAATTTATTACACTATCAATTAATTATCAACTTGACGTAATAATAAGATTATTGATGACTGAAATTCAAACAAACTATAAAAGAAAAGATTGTCTCAAACCAGTGCAATATATACCTCTAGAATCTGATATTGCTTCCTCGAAGAAACTGTTGTCATCTTCTTGATTCCAAAATTCAGTATGTTGACCTTCTAAAGGAAAGTAGGTTGAGCTGGAAAGAAGCAAAAACAAAAACAAGGTTCAGAAAAATTCAATCAAGGAATTTATTAAACAAATATTCACATATTGATGCTAAGATTAGTAGCTTTATGAAGCTCATTCAGATATGATCATATATTCTCTTAATTCTGATGCAGAGACAAAGCTGTGACCAAAATATGGGACTCTAGGTTCTAGGATAGCTCGTTGAGTTGATAAACTTTTCGACTAGTATTTTTACCTTCTTCACCATCTTGCAATTTCCTTCATCCTCAAATCAATGAAACATGGCATTTAAGACATCCAGAATAAATTGGGATGATTTATTTATATCAAGTCAACCAAACTCTTCAGATTGGTATCATTGATCATAACATGGGTTCTGAAGCATGAACTATGGGCCAACCTTCCTCCATGATTCAATTTCTATATACAAACATAATAGCCAGATTGAGTTGATGAATTAACGATGTTATAGAAAACTAAATCTCTACGGCTAGCAATATGTAAGGTTGTAGATGATTGTCCTCAGATGATGCCTAGCTGTGAGTTACTAATACCATGCCAAATATTCCTTGCTTATTGAATAATAGTAGTATAGATGAAATTAAGTTTGTCTGCAATATAATTGGCTTTCATCTTGTGGGTATAGGAGTTGTGATACCATGACTATAATCTAATAGTACAAGTTTGGGCTAAACTTAAATAAATTTGGCTTCAAAGGAAGAGGAACTACTAAAAGAGTATAAAATTATCTTGTAGAGTTATCTTCACCTTGTGTGCATCATCACCACTCCCTGTTTTCTTTTTTGCGTGCTTGAGATAGAATTGAAAAGAAGTCGCAGCATTATGAGGCCTATATGTAGTCATCCAGCTAAGGCTAGGGAAAAAGCACTATATGCGACCTTGAATTAAGGATATGGCAGAAACTAGAGTTCAAATTCAAGCATTTCAAACACGACACTTTTGCCAAGCATCATTGTGGTGAAACTCAACCCTGAAAATCATGTCTATGAAGCCAGTTACACGTTGAACATGCGTCCCTATGGCTATATTCGTTGGTGTCAAGTGCAGAGATGCCTTGCAATCTTGGGTCATGGCCCACCACGTCTAAATGTTTTAATAAAATACTAATAGTAAATTATACTCATACAATACCAACTACTGGTGTCAGAACTATAACCAAACAGCATGAGAAAAGTAATACTTGCATCTTCCAAAGAACAATAAAGTTACCAAATCATATATTGGCCTTTTTTGAATTGCATCCCCCATAGAGGGTGGAAGGATGGTATGAATTAAGATTTAAGGCCATGTTTTTTCATCACCATTATATCCTGATATACAAATTTAATCCATATTTCTCATTATATCTTCTCCACATGGTTATCTAATATCAAGCTGTCTAAGGATGGATACCTTGCATTCAGGCTACTTGGTTATTAACAAGTATTATTAGACACATGATTAACCTAAACCTAATGATATCTAACTTCAGACTTACGGATTAAAATTTTATATGACTAGCTTTTGTATTCTGAAATTTTATTTGGGTTTCAGAGATTTGAGAGGTTCAGACAATATACAAGTTTAACCCATTCAACTTAGTTTCAATAGGCAGTAGGAAAGAGTGAGAACACAACTCAAGCAACACCAATAACATGTCATATAAAATCCACATAACTAATAATTTCAATTATATGTTATCTGTAAACATGCTTTGATCAGACAGGTAAGCAACCAGATAAGGAGGAATAGATCAACCCCCAATCCCTGAAGATACGAAGGCATAGAATATACATATAAAAAAATGGAGAGTTGGGAGAGAGAACGGGTTCATGTACAATCTTAACCCTCCTAGGGCCCTCGACATTTGGTTCCAAAATCTATTTTATTATTGAAAAAAATATATATTGCTAGTTTAACCCATATAAAAATATATAGCCTCCCATTGGCAAACAAAGGGATTAAAAGAATCTATTTCATGTTGTTTGATCATTGGAAAAATACCTTTTAGTCAACATAGGAAAGAACTTGTCCTTCTGCAAATAAGTTTTTCCCTCAAGATCCTTTAGGTATTGTACAACTATGCTTGGTTGTTTGCACGAATCACATGATTTTCTAACATAAAGATGTTGACACCTATACACGGAAAATGTTGATTAATAATCAAAAACTAAAAAGTCAAACAAACAAAGTTCATTTTTGTGGAGAAACAAAGAAATATCCTTGAATAAATGAAGTTTAGAAATAAATTTGTGGGCACCTGTTCGCCAAAACTTAGAATCTCCCCTATGACAATCAGAACCTTCATAGTATTCCACCATCTGTAATTGTAACATCTGTAAGTTAATCCAACAAATTTTTATGATTGAACAACACAACTAACACACCTGAGGAAATGCAGCTAAAATCTTCTCTGGCAAGCCACCCGAGGGAGATGAACATTGAAGCTATAACCACCAAACAAAACAGAAGCATACATAACAAAATTTGGCAAGGAAACTTGGATCAACAGGATTCAAGCAAATTAGGAATAAAAAGAGCTTTGGCCACCAATATTCTACTATTTTCCAACAAATTCCCACCAGATCAATGGTGCTGGAACAGCCCAAGTAAACCACAGAGCTGGTATTAGTACAATGACATCAAAATACTAATGGTTACAATCAATGGACTTGAGAACAAGTGCCCATCCAAGGTGAAGGCATAGCTAAAAGACACCCTCATGTAATTGAAGATGCTCATCTATAGTATTAGCAATGGTTGTCACTTGTCCGCTACCATTTGTTTACTTGGAAGGTTTAGAATGTTCTATTCAAAAAAGTGTGAGATCATGCTCTAAGTTACAACCTAGACGAGACTTATTCAATCAATAACTAAAGACAGGCGGACTACATCAAATACTTTCCATCAAAGCAAAAAAACTGAAGACATAATTACCATATAACTATATAAGGAAAAGAGATGATCATCAATAAAATTGTAATTGATGTTAGACATTTACTAGACGCTTTGTATATTCCCTCTCTATCTAGCTTCACCTTTGATGAATTCCCAAAGTATTGAAAATTTGGCACCAAAGGATATGTCCACCTTTGCAATATGTCCTTGCTAATTGTACCATAACTCGTGAAATTATCTATTCTTGCCGCATAACTTGAATGAATTTCATGGGTAAAAATCTTGTAACCCATGATCTGCAATATATCATCAGGTGATATTAGTAAAAGTTTATATGATTATCATATAGTGAACATTTTCAGGAAATGAATTACACAAGTAAAATATGAAATATATCTACAAGCTTACATTGTCCATAAACATAAGGATTGGGAGTGCAAGGTGCGACTGTATGAGGAATAGTAGTAAACCTAATTCAATGTACAAAATGAATAAGTTATGCAATTTGTACCTCACATCAAAGGGAGTTCAAGAATTAAAGTGGTGGCATTCATTTGAAGCACAAAATAAACTTACCTAAGGCGTAGATGGTAACACTTTCACAAGATAATAAAATTTACATATATAGCAAAAAGATTTCTGGAATTCCTAGATGCTGTAGGATTCTTCCAAGGAAGAAAATCCTTTGTAGTATACTCATTCATTTGTCCAATAAACCTTACTGATCAAAGAAACATCATAAAATGTTTGTAAAGCAACAAGGAACAAGAAGATTCTAGAGAAATTAAAAATTTGAAAAAGAAAAGTCCTGAAATTTCACTGTTACTTTATAGTTTCGTCCTTATGCAAAAAAATAAGCAATAAACAAGTCTGGGACTGGGAGACCAAGAATTTACCAACATCTAATCTGTCCGATATTTCACCAAACTGACAAACCAACAAAGTGTAATCCTAAAAGTAGCACCTATATTTTTACAAGAGATTTTGAATGGGATCCTAAACTGAATGTGCTTGCAAATTAGAAACTCAATTTTCAATGCCAAGATAAGGCAACCACTAGGGTATGAAGTACCTAATCAAATGCACCACAAGCAGAATCCTCAAATTACAAGGAGAAGCAGAGGTAGAAAGACAAAGGTAGAATCTATAATGCATAATTATCAAGGATTTCCAAAATTAGGAAAAACAGCATGAAACAAATGCAACATTTAATCATGTTGCACATGATGTATAAAAGCAAACAGTATCAAAAGTGAATCCCACATCATCAACAAGCAAACCCTTTACAAAATGGCGGCGAAGATGTTGATAATCAAAATTGTCCATAACAAGACTGAGGGCTTCTGGAGAGCAGATATATATATAGCAATCCTTCAAAAGAATTATATAATCACTTTTAAAAACTGGCAATACTTGTTGAAAATATCACTAGTAGCACTATAAATCCAACATTAATAACATTGTGCCTAGGTATTACAGCTGACCATGATGCACTATCTGAGATGACATTTTACAGGTCTGAAATATCACAACTAAAACTGCATTGGCATTTCAATGTAAACCGACACTAACATGCCTATTGCCTCCAGCAACCAAGGTACACCCACTGAGATAGCCTTTACAGGACCCATCGATTGTATCGAGATGTAACAGAGGAATGACCTTTATACCTATATCCTATTTTATTAGTTTTTGTCATGCATATGACGAGAGTTATTTGGATCAAATGTATTCATCTGTACGAGACAAACATTGTTAGGTAATTTTTTCTCTTTAAGGAAGCTACCAACAAAATATTTTCCTTTATATAAGTGTAAGGAAATTAAACAATTTTATTATACAGGTTCATTTTTCACCAATTGCTACCTATATGATTTTTGCAATTTGCACTATCCCTTGCATGGTTTCTCTTATCTTTTACTACCCATATCAAACAAATCTCCTCTGTGCTTTAAAATATTGAGTCAAGCTTTTTCGTATCAACAAATGATAACCACATGTTAATTGGGAAAACATTACCTTTAAAACACTTCCAAAATAATCATGCTATATGCCTTACTGCCTTTATATATGTGCCACTTGTGGGTACAGTCTCCACATGTCACCAATATCATGATACTTGGCCTGAGTGGCAATATGCCCCTAACTTTAATCAGGTTACTAAAGAAAATGTAGCATAAACATACATATGCAACAATCTTTCAGTGCCAAGATTTTCAGATTGATTTGTGCACAAAAGCCCTGTAATTGATTGTGGATGTTTTGAACAGTAAGGCCAGTGCATCTATGTGTGCTTAATTACCAGTAAATGTAAAATAATAAGAAACACAAGTGAAAAAGACATATAATAAGCATATAAATAAGTTGGGGAAAACTACCTGCTTATCATTGTGCAAACAAACTGAAGTATCGTCTGCTAACAACGTTTTATCAATAGAAATAACCTGCTGAGCAGGATTAACCTTGTCCTCATAAAAAATAAGCTCTTTTGTTTGAGGATCAATAGCCATTAGAACTTCGTCAGTGCCGAACCGAGTTTGATGTGTCAAGTTTGATGGTTTGGAGTGTTTAATGATCATTGTCATAACAGCAAGCGGATCTTTTTTCTTTCTTTCCTTGTGTTCGCGGAGGACCTGAGCTAAGTTCATATTGTTAATTGTATCGCCACTAATGAGAACAAAGTCCCCACGTATCTAAAGGAACAAGAAAATGTAAAATAATCAAGATAAATGGCTAAATTTTTTCTAGAATACATACAAGATTTCAACTTCAATATGAAAGTTCTTTTGAAGGATATATAGTATACTTTCATCATACAAATCAAGATATTCATCACATGAATCAAATTAATAGTCTTATGCTGCAGGGTCCACAATCATCTTTTATTCACTAAATACTATAAATTACCCTTGTGTCAGTAGGTAGAACAATTAGCTTAGGAATAAGAAATCGAGTTACATAATTCCAACACAATTAATATCATGATTTGTTTTCTATAATAAGCTTTATAAGTTAATATTACCCACCAAGGGCACACTTCGGCACAGCTGGATTTTTGGTCTTTGCAAAAGGTAACTGTCTTAGATCTGTCTGATGAGTGTCACTCTTTGTATGCTATTGAGACTTGAGAGGCAACTGCAAAGCTGGTATGTCTAGAGAAGATATGATGTTCATTCCTAGCATGACAGGCTTTGATAAAAGCATGACTAATCTGCTAACGTACAGCCTACCACCAATCGATCTACTGTGAGAAATGTTGTTAGAAAATTCAAATGTCATTTTTGTTCCTGAAAAGACATTTAATCTTTCTATGCTTCTCCTATTACTTCTGTACAATTCAACTCTACCAACCTTCATAACAAATTGACAAGTTGTCCCATTTGGGCTACTTAAGAATACATTAAATCTCCAGCATTTCATGATTGTTAAATAACAAATGCTTTTGGTATTATGGAAGATTGTTGCTACCAACAAATTCTCCAATGAAATCAGAATGACAACTATGTTTTTCATATGCCTTAAAGGGTAGTTAAGATTTTTTTTTTTTTAATTTTCCCTTGCTGAAAGAAAGGCTCCAACAGTAAGAAGCCATAATGAAATGTGGCGATACTTATTTTCTTTCTTGGCAAATTTCCTAGAATAATATCTCGAATGAATTCTGCAACCAGGAGACTACAGCAAATTCTTGTAATAGAATAGTAGCATATGACATATTTCTCATATATCACACGGAGTGCATCTCCAGCACTAATGGCGTCATGCGACTCAATCGTAGTGATAGAGAACCTGGATGTAGGCTTCGTCCATTCAGACTCTTTCAAGTAGTCCTTCACCTGCTGTGAGTGGGAGCAGCAGAAGACAAAAACCTCCTTGAGGAATCGAGCCAAGCAAGGGTGTATTCGATAATGGGAACGTTCACCAGAGGCAACAACACCTGAATCGACAATTCGAGAATCGAGTGAGTATTCGAGGGAAACCCTAAGCAGGGGAGGCTTCGATAGATCCTGGACCGGAAGTACCTTGGGGCATTCGAGGGTGATGAGGCGGAACCTGAGGTTGAAGCTGTCCGCGAGGAGGACGGCCTGGAGGGGAACGCGGGTGACAACCTCCGAGTCATCGGCAGCGACGGAGGTGGCGCCGCGCTGCCCTTTCTTCTGCGCCATAGCGTGGCCGCCGGTGAGAATGGATGAAATCGTAGCGGGCGCTGCGCCGATGGATTCTTCGAGTTCAAGGCGTCGAAGCTGATGAGCTCGTCCCCGGTGAGTTCGAGCTCGCGAGTCCTCAAAACGATCAAAAGGTTCGACTTGGACGACGGTTTAAACCCACCAAATGGGCGCATGTTTATAATTATCAGTATTTAATAATAATTATTATTATATTTTTTTTATGAAATGAGCCGACCACAGCATACAGGCGCTAAAAATTAGGGTTTGTAACGATGGAAAAAAAAATCAATTTTTATCAAACGGCGCACCTGAGAATTCATAATTATAAAAAAAACGTCTTGAGATTTCGTTTTTACCAAAGGGTACATCAAATAATATGTTTTTCCTTTT
Source organism: Boesenbergia rotunda (assembly GCA_024364735.1). Lineage (NCBI taxonomy): Eukaryota > Viridiplantae > Streptophyta > Magnoliopsida > Zingiberales > Zingiberaceae > Boesenbergia > Boesenbergia rotunda. The sequence continues at coordinate 22,754 of JAGFNQ010000326.1, read as the reverse complement.
ATACCCTTCTCGTCAACAATTCATTTTCTCAATTAGCTTTTTGAGGCATCCAAGCCAATTTTTTAGAATTTTCAATTTAAAATAAGATATTGTGACTCAGATGCCCTAGAGAGTCGAATTTTTCTCACCCTACATATATATTTATACCTTGCACAACTCGACTCATCATGAAGGTACATATATATTTTTACCTTGCCCCAGAGATTCGACTTGTTCTAGAGGTGACTTCAAAGAGTCGACTTAAAAGAGTCGTTGAGGAAGATAGGTATTGAAGGAGAAACTTCAAGCAACAGTTTGTTTGATAGAAGGAAGAAAAAGATTTAGTAATGCACGTATGATTGACTACTTAAAATTTGTGTATACGGTGAAAAGAAATAGTATAAGGGTTCTTATAGGGTTTATTTCAGCTAAACTATGTTATGCTCTGATATGGTATCAAACCTAATTTTATACATAATCAACTCTTTCTACTAATTTTTTGTTTCGAGAAGGACTCTAACGGTATCATGCATTACATAAATAGGGTTCTCAGAATTTGTTTAATTTTACAATAAATTCATGCTTGAATACGACCTCGGGGCCCTCCTAGGGCCTAATATCTTACCATATCAGGCCCTCTTAGGGCCTGAAATCAAAGGATATCAGGCCTTCCTAGTGCCTGATATCTTATCATATCAGGGCCGCGTGGAGGGCCTGATATCCTTGTTTGTTTTTTAAATTACTGAAACACTTGATTATGAATTTAAAAGTTTGTCAAATTTAATTATAATTTAATTTTCAGGGATGATAATATTATTGACGAAATTCTCTCTGAGATATGTAATACTCATGATGATAATGCTGTTATGGGGAATGGAGCAGAAATAGCCAGTAATAATATTCCATTATCTTCCGAGTATAGTGGTAATAGAATTACAAAGAATTTGAGATTTGATCTAAATGAAGAAGCAAGTAATCTAGAAGATAAGTGTCTGAATTCTTCTACAAAACTTGTTGAATACTTTGAGCCAACCTGAAGTGAGGAGTCACTTAATTTGGAATTATACTAAAACATAAGTGTTTGAGAGATAAAACATAAAAACCTAAGCTACACACTCTCAACACTATCACCACCAAATCAAGCTGAGGTCTACATGTCATCGCCTAGAGGAGGAGAAGGAGAAGCTTGGTACATAAGGTTCTAATGCTGCAGCATCTCGTACATCTCATCCTGGCGTTGCTGGAACCCCTGAAACTGCCCCATGAGGCCGTGAACTACCCCCTGAATATCAACCTGCGCCTACTGAATGTCAACCTGCCGCTGCTGAAACGTCTAAAAGTCCTCCCTAAGACCATGTACCTCTGATTGTAGGAGGGAGAACTGCTCCTGTGTAACCCCAGCAGCAGCAGCACCAGGCGCAGCCTCCTCATCATCATCTGAACTGGAGGAACCAGGACGACGTCTCTAGACCATCACCCCTGCTGGCACTCAATCCCCGCCAAGGACAGTTGTCGTCAACCGATCTGATGATCGTAGTCCTTAGACAGACAATATATTTGACCTCTAGTAGTGCAATTACCTCTAGACTCAAAGAATTCGGTCAAAACATGATCGAAAGACATGTAGATCTTCGTATTGACACTATGCGAAAAATGGACAATGGATGTAAACACATGCAAGGTGATGTCAATATCTAACCTCCTCTATAATGCATACATCATTACCAAGTGAGGCAGTCGAATCTTCGACCTTCCCTTGGTGACAATAGGTAAAATGCAATCTAAGACAATTTTATATAATACATTGCTTACTGAACTAATGTGTTTGGCTACAAAGATACGCTCTAGAGGAGGTCGAGGATTTTGAAAATAATGGCGATGGATTGGATCAATAGTAACATCAGGGAAGATGAAAGGCTCAATAACTTTTGGAAAACATGTGAATGCATTATTGGAAACCCTACACTCTAAAAATGATTCTAAGACTGCAAATGAAAAGGGGATGGTCACTCCTGCCACCATGGACTCATAAGTCTCATCATCGGGACTAATGCATGTAAGATTAGCATAAAACTCTTTGCATAGGTCAATGTTAACATAGTGCTAACAATAGACTAGCTGCTCTAGACCAAAATAGGTGATCATCTCAGCAATGTGGGGGATATTTTCTTAGAAATATGACCGGTTAAGATACCTACAGTTCATTAATGTAAGATGTGTATATTGAAAGACATGAGTTTCTTTATATGAACGTCTTTATTATGAAAAGAGAATCACAACTACACTAGGTGCTTGTTTACATTAGTACACGCATGAAGTCCAATTACTTTGTATTGTAGATAACATGGTGTGTGGTGTCACACGGAAGATCGTGTTATCAGTTTCTTGCTTAGTATAAATAAGAGGCCCACAACCGAGATGGAATTGGACAATCTATCGGGATGGTTGTAGTGTAATTAAGTGTGGTTGGTCTTGACCATAAAATTACACTAGTGTGCTATGAGTACACTGAGCAGGACCGAAACCCGAGGTTATCCAATTTGTACTGACTTAATAATTGGATAGGACCTCAGTTTATATTATGGAGTACGATTCCTTAATCCCGAAATAATATCGGGCATATATTATTAATTATTATTTCTTTGATTTACCAATGGGCGAGATCTATTCTGCTAGATCGATAGGCTCGGTAAGTAGGGAGATAATATTAAAAATATGATGTGCCGATGATTATTGACGGAATCCGTGTCTTGGTAGTCGGGATGATGATGTCCTCTTGATGAGCTCAAAAGGTTCATCGTGCTAAACCCTGCAGGTGGATTTGATCCGGCACGATGATAAGGTTGAGTGATACTAGTCAAGGACCCAGAGGTTAATTAATTTAAATTGTCAGTAATTTAATTAATTAATGGACATTCGAGATCTTAAACACGGGGGGATGGACGACTCGTAATATGTGGAGCTCATATGAAAATATGGGGGTTGGTGAGGAAGTTCAATTAAGATCCTTTAGTGGAATGGATCTTAATTAATGGATCGGGTTTAGATCCATTAGTGGGCCAAGATCCAACTCCTCTCTTGGTCCCTACCTTAGCCCTATAAATACCCTATGAGATCAAGAAACTAAGGCTTAATCAATCCAATTGGAAAACCCTTGGTCTCTCTCTCTTTTCTCCCTCTCATCCTCTCTCCTAGGGCGCCGGGGTACACCAAGAAGAGAGAACCCTTTCTCTTCTTCTTCTCTCCATCTTCTCTCTTTGCGTGGGCTGCTAAGGAAGGGGGGAAGGTCTCCTCTTCGGCTGGTGGCCGGAGCACGCAAGAAAGAGAGAGGAGAGTGGTCGGCGGCGTGGAGAAGCGGCGCTAGGTCGCCGGCGGTGAGGGAGAGGTCTAGAGTCATTGGCAGCGGGTTTGGGAAGAGTAAAACACTTCTTCTTCCTTCCTCTCAGTCTTCCTTAGACTCCTTGGCTTCTGTTGGTCGGAGTGCAGGCGGCCGGTGGGCTTGGCTGGCCGGCGGCGCACACGTGGAAGAGGGAGGAGGCGGCGGCGCAAACCCTAGAGGCTAGGGTTTGCGGCTAAGGTAAGGAAGAGAGGATTTTGGAGCTCTTAGTGATCTCGGATTGCGGTGGATCGTCGCCCACACGACATCCGCGAAGGGAGGGACATAAGGTAGAAGATCGCGAGGTGATCGGAAAGGTATATCATTTCCTACGCTCCTTTGATTAGCCGTATGTCATTTATGTGCCACGATCGTATGTCTCGTCATTTTATGTTTGATAATTTATTATTTTGATTCCATATCATGATGAATAAATTGTTAATTGGACCCCGACCATAAACACAAAAGTCGACGATCAACTCATCGCCTTTTCCGAGGTCGAACGGTCGAGAAAATTACAAGGTCAATTTTGGTAATTGGCTAAGTTGTAATTTGGATAGTTCGATACGGCACGAGACGGTCGATGGGAGACGGGTCTTCATTCGGATTAAATTTTAATCCGTAGTCATGGAGAGGTCTCTCGGATCGACCAGGTATTCGCTGAGGAAACCCGCCAAGTCATACCCAACAATTAATACAAAGTCGGCATTTGCAAATCTCCGCCGGTATTCCTTAGAACGGAACCGAGGTGTCTCAGGATCTGCAGGACGCTGTTGGGATGATCCCTCACCCATCTTTCTCTTTTGTGCAACCCTAAAATGCAATTAACCAATGCATGTACCAAAAACGACCCCATAAGGAAAGAAAACAAAGAAAAACATGCAAAATGGGACAAGTTAGTCATGAATCATAAACTAAACATGAAAAATAAACCACACAAGTCGTTATCATTTTCCTGCATGTTACATGGTGAAAAATGATTGTGATTGACTTAAAGAAGATGTCCTTCTTGCCCTAGACCTAGATCTGAGTTGGAGATCAGAAAAATGATCGCAGATCAGTCGACTGCCCCTGGACCATATAGAAAGATCAGTCGACTGATCTGGGGTCAGTCGACTGATGCCTTAGAAAGCCTAGTTTCTGAATTGAACTGGACCAGTCGATTGATTCTGAATCAGTCGACTGGTATTCTAATTTCAGCCATTCTATCCTAATTTCAAAAACACATAACTAATTCCACAAATCTCAAAAAAATCTGAAATTTCGTGGAGATATTTGTGGCATCTATGTCTTCTTGGGAAAAATACGTTTATATGTAAATCTATTCCCAATCCCATGTTTGACATAAAATCCAAAACTATCTAATTTGTTCAATTCATCCTTGGCCTAAAGTCTTAGTTTTGATCTCTTCTTGATGTATCTTCTCATCCTCAACCCCAATGCACCCCTAGCATTAATTTATATGACATCTAGACATTGAAAATCAATTTCCAAGCAATATAGTCTCATTTTCATCTTTTCATCCATAAAACTCTTTTTTTTTATGTGTCAAACCCCTAGGATTAAGACTCACACTAGTTCTCTAAATCCTCTGGCACATTCCATAGTCTATATAGTCCTCTTGGAGAAATCCTCCTGAGATCCATTGACCATGGATCCCATCTTGACCTCTAGAGTTCTCCCTTGAGCTCTTAGCCTTAGTCACCTCCCTAGGTGACTTATCCACAATGACAAGACTACACCGGTATACCTCCGGTGTTTCTTGACCTACAACTCTAACCTTCTTGACTTTATATACCTTTTCCTTGAATAAATCCTTCTTCTTTCCTTTAATTTGCTTTTCCTTGCCATTTTTGGTCTTCCCTTTGCTATAATCATATGACATCCTTGCATACGATTTTCCACTACCATTTGATCTCCTAGATTGATATCCTAGACCCAATCTATCATTGTTAAGGCTTTGACCATCCGGCACAATGTCTAACCCCTTGGATCCCATAATGAGTCTATCTAGATTTTTCTCTAGTTTGTCAAGCTTTGCCCTCAAGGCTTGATTTTCCCTTTCTAGACTTTTCACCTTAGCATCACCATGTCCATCTTGGACATTCCTGTATCTACCCATTTGTCTAGACATATGTCTCCCTTTCTTAAGATTAATGTCTTGATCCTTAGGTTTAACAATCCTAGATTTATCATGATACATGTGTTCCTTAGGATTTTAGGATACTATGTTAACCCTATTTCTATCATAATATTTAAATCCAAAGTTACGCATAGGCAAATATTTTTCATTATTTCTAGCATACATAGAAGAATTTGAAACATGTTTAAAATTAGGGATTACCTCCCTTACCCTTGTAGCTCCCCTTTGATATGAGCTTCTCTTCTTTTCCTCTTTCTCCCATCTTCTCAAATGCCCTAATTTCTTGAGCTCTCCTTTTCTTGGGCATTTGGTGTGATAGTGTCTTAGCTCTCCATATGTGAAACATCTAATGTATTTTTTTCCTTCCTTATCCCTACAACCCATATTAGATTTCAAAGGAATTGACTTGGGTGTAGGGTTTACCTCCTTTTTACTTAATGGACACTTGTCCTTGTAATGTCCCCTCTTGTTGCATCCAAAGCAAATGATGTGGCCTTTTGTCCTTGCTTTGGTGGAGGTTGAGGCTTCTTCTTGCTCCAGTATTAAAGAGGGTCTCTCCTCCCCTTAATTCTTAAAGAGGAGACCTCTTCCTCTTCCCTTGATGAAGTGGATAATCTTTCAATTTATTGTGCCACTTCACTTGATGAGACGGACAATTCTTTTTCTTCTTTCTCCTCTTCTTCGGATATTGAGCTCATTTCCTTGGACTCTTCCACTAATTGAGCTTGTGTAAAATGTTCATGAAATACTTTCATCTTGTTCCATAACTCATGTGCATTTTTGTATTCACCTACACCACTAATTACATCATTAGGCAAAATACCAAGTAATATTGAAATTACCTTCTCGTTTGCCTTTGATTGGGTTTGTTGCTTCTTGTTCGAATATCTTGGTCGAAGCTTTTTCCCGTGTTTATCTTTTGGGACTTCGAATGGTTCTTCAAGTACAATTATGCAATCCCAATCCATGCCAACCCAAGTCTTTGTCCGCACCCTCCAATAGTCGAAATCCTTGCGATCATACGGAGGTGAAACATTGATGTCATCGCCCAATTTTTCTTCAATCGTCATCTCCTCTAGCTTTTTGCTCTCTCGGCGGTTAGTCTGTAGATGAGCGAACCTTCGCTCTGATACCATTGTTAGGATCTTACCGTTAAGCTATAGGGGAGGTGGTGAATAGCTTTCCTTCGATTTTTCTACCTACAACGTTAGCCTACGCAGGCGGAAATACTAAATATAAAACAAAACAATGCTAACACAAATCGATCTACGTAGTTTGGAGATGACACTCCTACTCCACGACTGTCCGTAAGGTGGACGATCACGATCATTCGGTGGATGATTCCCCGGAACACCTCCGGCTAGTCTTATCGCTCCTTGTGGGTGGAGAAACCTCGCCACAAATCTTAGACAATCCCTGAGCAATAGTAGGCTACTAACAAGCTCTAACTAAGCTAGTTTCGATAAGAAGAAATAGTCATAAACGAGCTCCCTTAAATAAAGCTCGAGGCTGATATGACCGTTACCAGTCGACTGGTCCAGCACCAGTCGACTGATCGAATTTGAATAACAATTCAAATTTTGGTCACCATCAGTCGACTGGTCCTGGACCAGTTGACTGATCTTTCTGTGGACCCTATCAGTCGACTGGTCTACTCCCTAAGTCTAAGGTTACCCTTCCCGAGTACATTTCTCTCAGCAATTGAACCCTCACGACTTAGCCCCCGAGTACAATTCCCTCGGCACTTGAAACCTCACAACCTGGTTGACTCTTCATCCAGCAGTCTCGATCTGTTGCCTTCAAGTCCTCTTCGACTTTGGCTCCTGTCCCTCATATGCGCACACAAGCTCTCGGCTTGCCTCTATGCCATCCTTCATGCATGCCTCGAAGTCCGCTTCCCTCAGCTCATCGTTCCTGCTCCAGCAGCCTCGACCTGTTGCCTTCAAGCCCTCTTCAACTTTGGCTCTCGTCCCTCAGATGCGCACACAAGCCCTCGCCTTGCCTCCATGTCATCCTTCACGTACGCCTCGAAGTCCGCTTCCCTCGGCTCATCGTTCCTGCTTTGTCCATGGTCCCTCAGATATTCACACAAGCCCACAGCTTGCCTCCATGCCGCCCTTCACCGTACCCAAAGACGTCCAACCAAGTTTATGTGTATCTTGTAAACCTGTACACTCATATACACATATTAGATTAACATGAACCCCTAACTTAATCATATTGACACACACATCAAAACCCATAATCCTTCCGATCATACTTGGGTTGATTGCCCCAACACTTTGTGCTTAACTGATACTTGTTAAAGGTAGTTATTTGAATGTGAAATTGTTGTAGATTTACAAATCTTGTTAAACATTGTATCTTAAAAATTTCTAATTCCATTTTTGTCATTTTCTTCTGAGAAAAATAAAGAGTGATATGCATTCATTTTCTTTTGACAGATATTTATATCATTTATGTTTTATCATTGCAGTTCGATATAAAGACCGCTCGGATGATCCCTTTTAACAATTTAGTTTCTACTCTTTTTATTATTCTATATACTAATGAAATCCTCTGTGGATGCTGCTACTATGGTGTGCCCATGACTAAATTTTTTTTATTTCTACGTTTCAACTATGCTGGTACTGGATGGTACAAACAATTTTTTTTTAAAATATTGGAAGTCTTGAAGCTTATTTTTACCCTAAACTTACCCTAAATCCTGAATCCTATTAAGGTGCTTGGTGCTGAGTTGTTAATGATTTCATTTTTAGGGTTTTGATAGAAAGGATGCCCGCATTGTTTGTCACTTCAATATTTCAAAATCAATGGAATCGTTTTACCGGGAATCTGGAAGAGCTGGTTATGATCAGTTGCCTTCCAGGAGTATAGTGTACTATGGACTGGATAATCGCAAACAGATGGTGATTATACTATACATACTATAGTTAACAAACATTTACCAGACATCATTTCAACTTAACACTTAGGTACATGTGATAGGAATTCATCCTACATATTGCCACTGAAAAAGAGAGAATGTTCCAAGGTTTAAAATTTCGACCCCTGTCGAAATTTCGGTCCCAGACTAGAACGATACGGTTTCGATATTGTATCGTGCTGTGCCGATAAGGTTTCAATATTTTTTTATTTATATATAGTAATTATTAGATAAATATATTGATTGTGTATAATTTAAAAATAACTTGTATATTGATTTTATATAAGTTTTCAATTATGGAATGACTTAATATTGTTAAAAAAACAATTAAATATAATTTTTTAAAAGAAATTGATCTATCAATAACTCGAATTAAAATTGATACATTACAATATGTTACCTTACTAATACCAAAAGGAGTGGCGTAAATCAGATGGAAGCATTGGTTCTTGCAGCATTCTGCTTAGATCAAATCCATGGTTCTCTAACGCCCAAATTAAATATGCATCCCATGGCATGCAATATTGATATTGATTTCTCCACATGTTCATTAGCGTATCTCGATTCATCACTAGAAATTGGACAGCTAAATTCTGTCGCATATCTCGATAATTATGAGTTTTCTTTTGTTTGTCATCCTTATTTCGACGTTGATATTGAATAGTTCTAGCTCCATCATCATCATCTTGAGTTGCATGTGTGTAATCTGCCTCACATGCCCATGGCTCCTGTGCTAGAGTAGGAGAACATAATTTTTACCACCAGATGCATCGCCACTATCATCACTTGCATAAGTACTTGCACTGCTATTAACATCACTATCCTCATTTTGAACTTCTCGTCGGACTACAGTATTAGAAGATGATGATGTTTCACCACTGTTATCATGTTCTTGCTCACCAATTGCATCAAGTGGATTTTCTCTAATTCTTAATTGAACCCTTCCCATAAAAGCAGGAGGTTTGATTTTTTCTTTCTTTTTAGTAAAAATTACAGGAGCTTTGCCTTTACCTATGAACTTTGGTTGGGTTTGGGATTGGGATGTTTGAGAATGTCTAGATCGAGATCCAGAAAATCGAAATTCTTGATCAAAAGCTTCATCATAATTTTCTTCCTCCCTGATATCTCCTCTAGCTTTTATTGTTTCAATCTGTTGAGTAAGAAGTTGAGATGATCGTGGTGGGTCTCCTGCTTCATCAAGTAATGGATTTTCAACCTCAACAATGCTTCACCAATCCATCATTGGAGCATTCTCAATTTGGACAAATCTAATATCAAATGGGTCCACATCACCATACTCTTGTTCTTCAATTTCTTCTATTATTGCTCTTAATTGAAGACGCATATTATAATAAATGTAGACCATCTTCTCCAATTGACGATAAGAAAGACGATTTCTTACTTTTGTATGAATGTGGGAGAAAGTTGACCAATTTCTTTGACAATCACTTGAAGATGTTGTCTATGAGAGAATTCGCACTGTAATTTTTTTTTCTTCAAATTTGGGGGTTGATCCTCCATATTGTAACCAACATTCAGCTGTAAGATAAATAAGAACAAAATTAAAATAATATCTATATTTGCTGACAATACTTAGTAATAATTTTTACTATATTTACCTGTATCCATTTTATATCTACATGACACTGCAATATGATTACTAAAAGAACCATATACTTCTCGAAATAATCGGCTTTCATTAATAGTCTCAGCAATTGATTTTCAATTTGTTTGTAGTCTTGATATTACATGTCTGAGGGCTAGTAATAAATCATCAATTGTGCCAAGATTATAACGGTATTGATTTATCGGATTGAGATAATAACCTATAATAATTAAACATATATATATATAATTATTAATAACAATATTGGAAATTCTTTATTAAAAAATACGTACCTGCTAAATGAATATATTTTCCCATTTGATTGTCCCATCTTGTAGTGATTATATATCAATGTAATGTTGATTTTTGGTTGGTGATTGAAGACGTTTCTTAATTTCCTCTTTTACTTCATGAATTAGGTGGTAAACGTTGCCCATTTGTGGTTCCTGTCCATATCGACTTTACGTAGAACAACGTATAAATGTTCTATTGCTAGAAGAATATTTACAATATAGTCTCAAAATCTAACCGATATAATAATTTTTTGCACCTCTTTACCTTTGGCCGTGCTAGAATATCAAAAGGCTTCCCAATCCTCAGAAGAAAACATGATTTTCAATCCAACTTTTTTTTTATTCAACGATTTTAACAGGAGAAAGTGAGTAGCAAACCTAGTCGCTCCTGGTCATAGAATCTCACCATTAATAAATTTCCTCATTAATCCATGAACCCAATGATGTTTATAGAGAAATTTTGCTAAAGATTGACTTTTTTTACTACCTTTTTCACTATATCGAGTTTACCAATATTTCTCATCCTCAAATCGATACAGTGTGTTGCACATGGTGTCCAAAATAATATTTGATATTTTTGCCACAATAACTCTCCAGCCCTCTTAAAGTTGGCACCATTATTTGTAATTATCCGCACTATATAATCTACACCTATCTCTTGAACTACACTATCCATCAAATGATATATGTAGGGTGCATCATGAAAATATGTAGTTGCATCAATAGATTTATGAAATATCATTTTTTTATTGCAGTATAGTAGAAAGTTGATAATGCTCATCTGTGTAAGTCCTGTCCAACCATCACACATCAACGTAACCCCATATAAGCTCTATTGCTTTTTGCATGATAGGATTCAAGTTTTGATCTCCTCCACTTGTTCATCTAAATAAAAACTAGCAATTTCATATGCAGTCGGAGGTTAAATACTAGGACCAGATTTTTGGATGTTAGACACCATGCTATGGTAGTATGTGTTGTTTGCTGCATTAGGAGGAATATGATTAAAATGAAAAAATTTTGCAATACTTTTACCGATTGATTTCTTCTTCTCTTTTGTATATGCATCATCAATCCTAGTCTGTTTGCTAGTTTGGTCTGGAAATGCCAGTGGATCAATATCAGCAATATCAACTGCACGTCTTCGTCCCATAGAAGGAAAAAAATGACAATACCACTTTGTGTTGAAGTAATACGAAGACTTGCACTCCTTCCTATTATTGTTGCGGTAGTTGAGTCACTTCTATTGGTACCTGATCCTGTCGACAAGTGAAGATCGGTTCTCACTCGGCTGACTCGGTCTGACCAAGATGACCTGGTCTGCTGTAGTGTGGGGGTCGGGGTCGGGGTCGGGCTCAACCATGGATCAGATATCAGTCCTTCGGGTCGGACCAAAATGGGGAGCACAAAGTGGAGTTGAGGTTGCAAAATGGCAGCAAGCCTTTCTTTGGAGCACCAAGGGGGTTTATATAGGGGAGGAGAAGGGCTCCTGCCATGTCAGAGCTGTCCTATCTCATTAAGAGCAAATCAGTGTCAGGCTGAGTTAATGGCAGCTTTAGCTGCTTGGTGAGGCTGCCACAGCCGCCTGACAATCTGCAGGAGTTGTCCCCTCTGACCCCATTAATGCTTGGCAGCTTTGTCAGGTAATGATTATGTCAGAGATTTGGCAGATACTTACTATTGAGGTGGCTCTTTAATGGCTAAGGCTCATCCGGTCGGATCATACCGACTGACAGCCTGGATCGGCCGGGCAAGCCTGGTTTCTCAGTTATCTCTATTCTTCGGGCGATTTCGGAGTGCTCGGCTCGGGGCGACTGACCCCGAGTGGCCGACCCCGGGTGGCCGACCCCGGGTGACCAACATGGGTGCCCGACCCCGGGTGTCAGACCCCGAGTGGGCGACCCCGGGTGGCCGACCCCGGGTGACCGACCCGGGTGGCCGACCTCGGGTGGGCGACCCCGAGTGACCGACCCCCCCGAGTGGCCGACCCCGGGTATCTGACCTCGGGTGACCGACCCCAGGTGTCTGACCTCGGGTGACCGACCCGGGTGATAGCAACCAAGTCATGAGTCCACTTACTCCGACTTTTCACCCCCTTCGCTGTATTTATATCTGGCTCACCCGACTGAGGTCATCCCCACTTAATCCTATTCGACCTAGACCCACTCCGACCGGGCCCTTGACCTTCTCTGAAAACTACTCGCCCGGATCAGTACCAGTTGAGTCCCTTCTATGTCACATATTTTGCTCATAGTCACATTGAGTTCGAGAGGCACCGAGAGCTGCTAAAAAATCTTCATCGTTTGGAACTTCACCACGACCATCAATTTCATCATAAATGGGTTCTTTAGAGCTTCGACTATCATCAAGATCACGTTGTCGTTGTCGTTTATACTTTAATGCTTTTTGGCCTTCAAGTTTCTCTTTCATTGCACGACAAACTTCTTCAGAAACTTTTGGACAATTCGAAACATTTGAATATCCACCAGCAAGATGTTGTGTTTAGGTGTGTGGCCCCACCGCCCCGTCCAATCATATCGCAATGCAAACATTGTCAATGGAATCGATTCTCTAATCGATGTGCGTGTCTCCAAGCTGGATCAAATTGTTGTTTTGGTGTCATTACCTATGCATTATAAAAAATTAAGAATAATTTACATTTCTAGCTAAAATAATAGTGAACATTTTATAATGTCAATAATATTATTATCATTATAAACAAATTAATTAAATATATAAAAAACAATTTTCTGTAATAATCTTCTATAATACATTTTTATAAAGTAAACTTCGAACAACCTCATATGAATATTAATTTAACATTTTCAATTTAAAATTATCAAAAGTGCACAAGAATATGAGTGCTCTACTTCTATCTGAAATCATGAATTTGAGAGTATATATTTATCAAAATTTTTAAAATAAAGAACAAAATGACAGATAATATTTTCTAGACATATCAAGTAGATATATTTTAAAATAAAAAATAATGGATAATATTTCCTACGCATATCAGGTAGCGATATTTTACAATAAAAATATATGTTTTATATATTTTGGAAACAAGAATATTAAAATTAAAAAAAAATTAATACCTTAATAATTAATATTCATAGATTTAAATTTTAAAGTGATTTTAAGATAAAAAAATATTATCTATAATAATTAATAGTATATAACTTAACACAAAATACTACTTTATATATAATAATTATATTAATTAATTAATTATTTAACTAATATATATTTAAAATGATAAAATATTAGAGTATTAATTAAAAATAAAACAGTAAAAATAATAAATAATTATCAAGGTTCTAAAATTCGCTAGACACTAATCGGGCGCTAGGCGCTAGCCTAGCGCCTAGGCAGGGGGGAGGGGGATTAGGCGCTAGACGGATTCCATGGTATTAACATAAATTGCATAATAAATTATATTCTATAACTTTAACACAATAATATCAAATTTAAAATGAGTTCAAAATTACATAACTAATAAAATATCATATATTTATTCTATATTTTAACTCTCCAAAATGTGGGTTTCTTTAGTCGCTCTAATTTCTCCCGCTCTGGTTACTCAATACGTGAACATGAAGTTTGGTGCTAACCACTAGGGCAAGCCAACAAATTGGTTTTCTTGTTGGATCAAAGTTTAGAACTTATAAAACTTAAACCCAACACAAAAAAGAGTTACATTTCAGTTTTTTAATTGGACTTTAAATTTAAAAACTCAAACTAACAAAAAATCATGAAAATTTTACACTATTTCCGTGGCGCCTAGACGATTCGACCGATTAGTCGGCGCCTAGGCCGCCTAATCCTGCTTAGGCGCCAAGGCCGCCTAAGTTGGCCGACTAGGATGTTTTCGATACGGTTGGATGGCGCCTAGCACCTAGGCGACTGCCTAGGCCGATTTTTAGAACACTGATAATTATTAGATTATAAAATGAAATTATTTGAAATTTTTTATTAAATTTATTTAATTTTTTAAATTTAAATTGTAATTTTATATATTTTATTTGGATAATATTTAAGGAAGGAAATGTTAGATTTAAATAAATAATTTTATTATTTTCTTTTAGAAATTTGGATTTAAGTGAGAAATTCGGATTAAATCCGATTCCTATTTCGCCTCCGCTCAAATCTGCCGCCTCGACAGAGATGCAGGAGCCGCGCGTCCAACGGCTCTAGCGTTGTCCGACGAAGCTTCCGGCGACACCGGAGGCTTCCGGCGACGCCGGGGAGTCCCACCACAACTCCGGCGTTGCTACGCAGATTTTTTCAACAAACCTGTCACCGCCGTCGCCGCCTGGAGTTCACTTCGCTACTGCCTCCACCTCCTCGTGCTGCTGCTACTCACCACCGCTACTTTTCCTTTCTCTTATAGCCATCTTTTCTTCTTTTTTAATTGCGAGATAGACTGGTGCACGACGTGCGCGATTCCTTCCGTCGCAGGCGTCGTGCGCCATTTTCTCTTGCGCGATTCTCGCTATTGTCGCGTGATGCACGCCGTGACGCCGCGGTCGCACTTACGAAATCAGTGGGTTCATGGTGTCGGTTTCGGCGCACCAGCGGAACGGTAATTTCTGCTGGTGCCGTCCGAAACGAAATGGCACCTCAATCCATGGAATGTTCATCTCCCTCGGGTGGCTTGCCAGAGAAGTTTTTAGCTGCATTTCATCAGGTGTGTTCATATAATCTATCCGTTGAATCCAGTACTCGGTTACATATAAATATATTCTCAGTCAATTGAGATTTACTTATTCACATGGCCCAGGATTTAATTTTGAGCACTAAAAGATTCAGTCAATTTAATTGTTATGTTTAGGTTGTGTCATTACGCATATTACTAATTGTGAATGATGCTGTACTGCTGTAAGAGTGTTCTTTCCTGTATAGTTCTTGCACAGACTTTACATTCTAATTTTCCATCCATATTTATTAAGTTATCTCAGATATTGTAGCCTCTATTTAGTGCTATTACTTTTTATTGTTAACTTCTTACAAGACATCATGAGTTTTTAGTTTCTGCATGTTATTGTTTTGGTTTCTTTGATTTGGTGGGACTCTGATAGAATTTCCACTTTGGCATTTTGCAGCAATTACTAGTATTGCCAGTAGTAGGAATGCAGAATCAACCCCAAATTATTCAGTCATGGAAAACTCTAACTCATCTGAGGTGTACATGCACTTTATTATTCTTTCTTCATCTAATTTATTCTTGGATCCATATAAATCATATTGATGCCATCCACGAATCAATTTCAATTTTGAATCCAATTTAAGTTGTTTGGTAATAATTCAAATTGTTTGGCAATTTGTCTTTTGTGTAGTCAATTAATGGGAATTGTTGAATTTGCTTATTTGGTTTCTAGTTTTGCAGGCTAAGTCTATAAAAGAGTCGCAAAACAGCGTTTCATGTAACAATCAGTTGCCACTTTCATTTCTGTGTTAGACCCTTTTCTCTATAGGGTATAGCTATTCCTGTGCTTTATCTAATTTGTCCAATGCTTCATCTAATTTGTCCCAATTTTCTGTCCTATTAGAGGGTTCAAATTTGGTGTTGCATCACGTAAATTGTTCACGCCTGTAATCCTAATGGCCAGGATCCTAGTTAAACTTAAAAATTGTTTATTTCAAAGGGATGACAAATAATTTGCTAAAAGAGCAAGTTGCTTTCAATTATTTTTAAGTTGATTAAGTCCTGCAAACAACTTGCTAGGGTAAAAGATCTGTCGTTAGAGGGAAAAGGATTCTTAATATATAAGATTATGCGAGTTGCTCTTTATGCTATGTAAAAAATGGTTCACTCTCAGGAGGTAAGGTTTATACAAAATAATTGATCCAAGATGTTGGGTGCAGCTAATTGTAGTGACTTTGTAGATTGTATTACATCTTCTCTTTTATTGTATAGATGCTAAATATCTTCCCTTTGTCATTTTAAAAGTTCTTGTCACTCATCCGAATGATATTTTCCATCTTGTTCTTTAGGTTGGTATTGCTGGTGTTGGCTACATATGGTCTACATATGAAGGGGAGCACGAGGAAGAATGGAGACACTCTACGCAAAATTGATAGAGTTATCTAATGCTTATCATGAGGAACCTGATCTGTCTTATCAATTTGTGAATAATACTCCAGTTTCTGGTGAGCTACAACTTGATTCAGAAAGCACTGGTTTTGATGATGCTGATGGGGGAGATTATGGAGATTCAGCCGATTTTGATAAGGAGGTAATTAATGGGAATATCTATATGTGGAGACTTTTATTTTCATTTAATTCACAATAATTATGATATATTAACTTCAGGTGGAAGCAACTTTCCATCAGGCTCTTACAGGAGTGAACCAAGAAACGGTGATTTTAGAAATAAATTCACTGAGGTAATATAGTTCCAGTCAGGAGTTACACACTCTTTCTTTCTACGTTGGCACACTTGATTCAAGGTTTCCATAGCTTTGATAACAATCACGAACTAATCAAGTGAACTATGCCTTGATGCTTCCATTTTACATATATGGCTGATACTTGTGCTTTCATTAGCAGATTTCTTATTACATATTTTTTTATAATTAGTAAAGGAATAATAGTGTCAAAATCGATAAGACAAATATGTAGACAAACATTGCTGAATATAAAACATCTGTGGGTCTATCTCCATTTTCAATACCATTAACGAGATTGATGAAATGATAGCTCTGATTTGAGTTTTGACACTTTTTTTGGAGCAAGCTTAGGGGGCATTTGGTTTGTTCCATTTTCCATTTTTATTTTCCAGAAAACCGCATTTTCTAGTTTTCTAGAAAATGACTTTTTTTCATTCTCCAGTTTTTCAGAAAACGCTATGTTTTTTTTCTGGAAAACAAAGCTGGAAAATGTAAACCAAACATGTTTTCCAGAAAATCGCATTTTCTACATAAAATGAAAATGGAAAACAGACTGAAAAATACAAACCAAACGCCCCCTTAGTAACTTTATTTTGTATATCATTTCTGGTTTGAGCTTTATTACTTCTCCTTGAATATAGTCCTATGGTCCTCTGTATCACATATATTTCACTGAGCCATATTAATTTAGATCTTTTTGCAATATTAGGTTGTCATGTAATAAGTCACATGCTGATTGTGTTGGAGCGTTATTCTTTTCTGTGATGAAGTTGGGTTTAGAAGCTCCTCATTCCTCTAACAGTGAGTATTGGCATAAAATTTTATCATTCTAAACTATTCTCAGTTTCTAGAATCTAAATATAGATTACATTGGCTTCTTTATTTCTTTCAATGGTCAATTGCTAGTGATTAAACTCGGTACGTATGGAAATGCTAATGACAACCATAGGGTTGAGGTGGTATAAATTGAAAATTTTAAATGAGTAGGATCAATTGCTTTTCCACACCATACTAGCACTCAGATACCTTTTCGACACAGTATGTTATATGTTATGTCTGTCAACACTTGTATCCTGTATTAATAGGCTCAAAATGGATTTGTTTATTAATTGATCATCTCTTTTGAAGAATGTGTTGCTAAACTTTCTTATAAATGGACAAGCATTCTCGTCTATCCTACATTGACACTATGCCCTCTTCTGACATCTCTCCTAGAATCATTTGTATGTGAAGTTTAATTATGCGTCCGAGTTTAGGGGCCTTGCACTCGAGAGAAGTGCTACGAGCAAGGACCAAAACGAGGCAATGGTTAAGGAGTGAGCAGCTGCAGCCCAAGTAACTAAAAACATAGTTTTTGCCTAGCAGTATTTTTATTTTATAAAAATTCCTTTTAAATCTAGATCACTACAAAAGTTCTCTCTATTTCTTTTTTTTAATAATATCCTCACTTTGTTGTGGTTGTTCAATAATAAATCAAGATTTTTATAGATGAATGATTCTATATCACCAAAATTTTGTTTTACTTTATTTCTTCACCTACTAGTCTTACCTTATGTTTGAACTTAACATACATATTTTTTGTTGTATTTTGAGTCATCACTCAAGTATTTTCGTGATATCTTTTTTTAAAAAGAACACTGAACAGTTGATTTTTTTCCTACCTGAAAGTTATAAGCAATACATTTTCTTATTCAGTCATCAGAAATTGGAATAGTTTGATTTAGTGGTATCACAAGAATTGTAGCATTGAGCCATTAGTGCGGCCTTTGATTTACTTACCCTATTAACTGTCTCTTGATGACAAAACACAAGGTAATTGGTGGTATGTAGTTTTTTTGGGGTTTTAGTATTTCTCAAGCTTTATGAACTTATGCCACTTTGGTTCTCTAGGTTGTTTGTCTTGATGACTGATGGGCATGTTTGGAGATGAAAATAAACATGTGATCCTGTATTATGAAGCTTCTGACCTTCTGTATTGTAGGGCTAAGGTAATACACTAATACAACAAACAAGGGAATGAGAATAAAATGTTTAATATAATGAAATTCTGGATACCCTTAGTCTTTTGTGTGATAGGATCCTCTCATTAAACCCTAGAAAACACATGAAGCCGGAAATTAAAGCAGAAAATGTTAAATTATACTGACAATTGGCTGCCAACTCAACAATTGAGAACTTGTTGGGTGATTAAGGAAGTGGAGCATATTAACATGCTTATTTTACTGCTTTTTGCATACTAGGCACTTCTGAATCATTTTTTTTAGAATATCTGGTAAAATTTATTTGTGTCAAGGCAACTATGGATTAATCATATTTTTACACGGTTAAATATTCAAATATTTGGACTCATCTGCTTGCAAATTCTAGAATTTACTATTTCTATATTCACATCAAATAATATGGACATCTAAGATTTGATTGACTCTGAGTACTATATTGATCCTTAGGTGAGCTATACCAAAACATTGCCAAGGAGATCAACAAGTGGAAGGATCTTTTGAAGCATTATCTAAAGAGTGTAGATGAAGAGGCAAGTAACAAATGTTCGGAGACTTACAGTCTTTATGGTGGTCTTAATGGACTGCAATTTGCAATCAAAAGTAAAACTCGTCTTTCTAGTGGCTGTTTTGGGGAAACTTTTCTTTAAGTGAATTTAGTATTATCTTTTTTCCAAATATTTATACTGCTTTACCTATATATCAACATACATATTATCCGTATTTACTTTCATCTGCATGAAAAAATTGTGATAGTTACTTGATGTGTGCAAATCATGTATAGTTTTTGGCATAAAACATATATGCATTTCATCTCGTTTTATCTTATTAGAGGCATATTTGATAGTTTTTACTTGGTTTTACATGTTTGGGCGAGGATACTGCTTTGTGTTGGATTTTGATGACAGGATGAACAAAACCAGCCGAACCACCCAGCGCGTGAAGACACGCTCGTGCCATGGTTGAGCACGGCCATGGTGTTCCATAAAGACTTCGTGCAGAATCCAGCGACCAACACGCTCAAGGCGTGTCGGTTAAGCACGGCCGTGGCGCATAAAGACACGCCCGTGCCAGTTAAGCACGGGCATGGCGATGCTACTGAAGAACGAGAAGCAAAGGAGAACACGTCCGGGCCGTGTCGATCAACACGGCCGTGGCGCTGAGACTCTATAAAAGGGAAGAAGACCTAAGACAGAAGGGCGGCGGAAAATTAGGGTAGGAAGAGGGCTTCAATCGAGACTTGGAGAGGAAGATACCATCAAGGAGGATTAGTAATGTCTATTTCCTATCTTATTGTCGAATTCTCCGTTGTTATGGAGTAGTCGTGTAAATCTTAGGAAGAGGGAGTAGCCCCTAACTATTTTCATGATTTGTTATTAACTCTGTTTTTTTTCGATTATGCATATCCTTGTTGGTTGTTTCAATTGTTGAATGATGCTTTGATTGGTTTCTACGAAAATGGTAATTGTTTAGATAGGCTTTGCAGGATTCAAGTGACAGGATCCAAAGCAGGTAAGAGTCATCTACATACGTATGCCATAAGACTAGAGATAAATTAAAGTAGATACATTGGCGTGATCTTCAAAAGAGGCCGTCAAAAATTAGGAATCAACTTACGAATCTGGTGGACGTTTAGATAGGTCTGCGGGAATCTAGTGACAGGATTTCAGAGCATGAAAAGATCGTCTTTTTCGGAAACCTTGATAGAGAAAGTTGCGTTCAAATAAAAGAAGCCAACCTGGGTATAAGTAGTCGTCAACGGAGAACTGTCGTGATAATAGTTAGAGTGGTGAAACCGTAATCCTAAGATTGTCTTTTATCTCTCAATACTTTCGTCGATTTTCGACCGCTTGAATTGTTTGAATTAGAGTAAATTTATTATTAGATCATTCATCTGGATAATTAAAACTCGTGAATTTCTAGTACTTGTCCCAGTCCTTGTGGGATCGATATCTTATTACTTGACGATAAATCGTGCACTTGCGGAAACAAGCAAAAACAAGCAATCATTACTCTATTTGCTCTTATCAGTTTAACCTATCACGGTGGCTGCTGTGATGATCTGCTATTTTAGCAAACTCCATTATCTTTTTTCCTAATGTTTTTATTGCTGTACCATATAAGAGCATTCATGCTAGCCCGTTGCTAACATGTGTTTGCATGGAAAATTGTGGTAATGCTCTTTTGCTCTTCTTTCTTTAATCGGTTTAACCTGTCAAAGTGGCTGCTGTGATAATCTGCTATTTTAGTGAACTCTGTGTATCTGTTTTCCTAATATTTTTACTACTATACCATATAACAATATTCATGTTATCCTGTTGCTTGCATGTGTTTGCATGGAAAATTGTGGTAGTTACTCTTCTGCTCGTCTCTCTTTAACCTATCAATTGAAGTGACTGCCTTGAGAATCTGCTCTTTTAGCAAACTCCAAGTATCTTTTTTTGTTCCAAATATTTGTACTGCTATATCCATGGTTTAAAATTTCATTGTGTGTTGATCGACATAGGCAGAACATCTTATTCTGCCTGCCAGTTGGCACACAGAACAACCCAAGATTGATGAAATCCCTCACCTTGCAGAACATCTTATTCTGCCTGCCAGTTGGCACACAGAACAACCCAAGATTGATGAAATCCCTCACCTTGGGAATGTGACTCTTATGCGAAACACATGGTTCTTCAACAAGGAACCAAACGTTTTCCTGAATCTTTTAGAGGTTTCTTAAGGTGTTGCGAGACACTTTGTTGGCTTCTTGGAGCACATGAGATGCTTTTACAACGAACCGAAGGCTTCCATGAGTCTCCTGGAGGTTCTCTAAGGAATCGTGAGATCCTACATCAACTTCTTGAGGCATGAGAGATGTTGTCACATTCGCCAAAGGCTTTTGTGAGTCTGCTAGAGGTTCTCTTAAGGAATCACATGATGTTGCGTTGGCTTCTTGAGGCAAGTGAGGCATTGTCGTGACACATTGGAGGCTTCTGCGAGTCTTCTGGAGGTTCCTTGAGGCATCATGAGATGCTTCGTTGACTTCCTCATGGGCGTGAGATGCTCGTCACTTCCTTGAGGCACATGGCATGACAAGATTATAGGCATCCTAGACATCCTTTTCTTCTCTTTTGGTGTTTGACACACCCTCTAGCACTGACACTTGGCATGGTGTTGAAGGACCAAGTGCGATGTATGCAAGACATCCTCAATACACCTAGGGGTGTAATCAAACCGAACCGAGCCGAACAGTAAGAGGCTCGAGTTCGGGCTCGGTTTATTATCTCTCGGCTCGAGCTCAATTCGAGCTTTAGTTCTTAAGCTTGAGCTTGACTCGTAATAAAATTAAATAGCTCGAGCTCGGCTCGAGCTCAGTTCGAAAAAAAGCTCGTTTAAAAATTAAACGAGCTTAGTTCGAGCTTGTTTAGATAATTAGCTATAATAATTAATAATATATATATATAAACTAGCCTCTTAACGAACATGTTCGCGAGCCTCCGAAATCGGGCTCGAGCTCGGCTCGTTAACTTAATCGAACGAACTTGAACGATTTTTTTTTCGAACCAAGACCCGAATAGCTCACAAGTGGCTTGGCTTGTTTACACCCCTAAATACACCCTCTTCTTCCTCTCTTCTCTTGGTGTTCAACACACCCTGCAGCACTTACACTCAGCACGGGCGACACTTCTTGAGCTGTCCAGGAACCAAAACTGCAGCTCGGCTTGAGATTTGAAGCCTTGAATGTATCTATATATAAACATACATGCTATCCACTTGCTTACATTTGTCTGCATTAGAATTGTGGTAGTTATTCCAGACAAGAATCACAACTAGGCTTTTCATTTCTCCTGTTGAGTTAAGATGATGTAAGATTCTATTCTCAAAGTATCGTTGGAGAAAATGAACTTTTGTAACATGCTAAAGGCCCTTGATAGAGTTAGATTGGATCTTGTTATTTGCTGGTTGGTTGAACTTTGATTGGCGCACTAATGCTATAAGTTATACATTTAATGCTCGCATTTCTTATTCAAACTGACCGTCTTCTGTCTGTTTCATTGC
>JAGFNQ010000325.1:428653-458341 GCA_024364735.1 Boesenbergia rotunda | reverse complement strand
GATGGGTCTATGCGTCTGTGCATAGACTACAGAGCTCTGAACAAGGTAACCATCAAGAACAAGTACCCCCTTCCTAGAATAGATGATTTATTTGATCAACTCAAAGGGGCTACAGTGTTCTCGAAGATAGATCTGCGTTCTGGGTATCATCAGCTAAAGGTTAAAGAAAGTGACATCCCCAGGACGGCCTTCAGGACAAGATACGGCCACTACGAATTTGTAGTGATGCCTTTTGGAGTAACCAATGCTCCAGCAGTCTTCATGGAGCTGATGAACCACATCTTCAGGGAGTATCTCGATAAATTCGTCATTGTATTTATTGATGATATTCTCATATACTCACAGACTCCAGAAGACCATGCTACACACTTGAGGATAGTGCTGCAGATCCTTCAGCAGGAGAAACTCTATGCAAAATTCTCAAAGTGTGAGTTTTGGCTAGATCAGGTGGCCTTCCTAGGTCACATTGTATCCAAAGAAGGCATTCAATTTGATCCAGCCAAGATAGAAGCAGTCAGCAACTGGTGTAGACCCAAGAATGCCAGTGAAATCAGAAGCTTCTTAGGCCTGGCAGGATATTACAGAAAATTTGTGGAGGACTTTTCCAGAATAGCCTCTCCTCTCACAGCCCTGACCAGAAAGAATCAGAAGTTTGAGTGGTCAGATAAATGCGAGCACAGCTTCCTAGAACTGAAGAAAAGATTGACTAGTGCTCCCATCCTGACTGTTCCAGAGAGTGACAAGGCCTTTGACATCTACAGTGATGCATCCAAGATGGGCCTTGGAGCTGTCCTCATGCAAGACGGTAAAGTAATAGCATATGCCTCCAGACAGCTCAAGGACTACGAGAAGAATTACCCTACTCATGACCTTGAGCTAGCAGCTGTGGTTTTTGCACTGAAGCTCTGGAGACACTACCTGTATGGAGAGCAGTGCAGAATCTTCACAGACCATCAGAGTTTGAAGTACTTCTTCACTCAAAAGGATCTGAATATGAGGCAGCGCAGGTGGCTAGAGTTGGTCAAGGATTATGACTGTGAAATCCTCTACCACCCAAGTAAAGCTAATAAAGTGGCAGATGCACTAAGCAGGAAATCCTGTGCAGCACTGATGTCCCTATCATCACTGTCTCCACCACTTCAGAAAGCAATAAAAGATTTTGGAGTCGAGGTTATGGTTGGGCAATTTTCTGCATTGACCCTAGAGTCAACCCTGCTTATAGATATACAAGAAAAGCAAGATCAAGACCCAGAGATCTAGAAGATCAAGCAGGGGATCCAAGAGGCAGAAAATTTAGAGTGTCGAGTATCAGACAGTGACATCCTCTACCTTGGAGACCGCCTTTGCGTCCCCAATGACGAGGAACTGAGAAAGAGCATCTTGGAAGAAGCCCACAATACTCCTTATTCGATGCATCCAGGTTCCACCAAGATGTATCAAGATCTAAGGAAAAGATTGTGGTGGTCTGGACTCAAGCGAGACGTGGCCAGATATATCAGTACCTGCATGACCTGCCAGAGAGTCAAGGCAGAGCACCAGAGACCAGGAGGAGTTCTACAGCCACTTCCCATTCCAGAGTGGAAGTGGGAAGAAATATCCATGGACTTTATCACAGGTCTTCCAAGAACCACCCATGGACACGATGCAATTTGGGTGATAGTGGACAGATTGACCTAGTCTGCCCACTTTCTAGCCATCAAGGTGTCACACTCAGTAGAGAATTTGGCGCAGTTATATGTGAAGGAAGTGATCAGGCTTCATGGAGTTCCGAAGTCTATCATTTCTGACAGAGACGGGCACTTTGTCTCTTACTTCTGGGAGTGTGTTCAGCACGCAATAGGCACCAGACTTAAATTCAGCACAGCCTTCCATCCCCAGACTGATGGACAAACAGAAAGAGTAAATCAAATTTTAGAAGATATGCTCAGGGCCTGTGCACTAGATTTTAAAGGCAGTTGGTGCAAGTACCTGTGTTTAGCTGAATTTGCCTACAACAATAGCTATCAGGCCACTATCAAAATGGCACCTTATGAAGCATTATATGGCAGGAAATGCAGATCACCCATATGTTGGCAAGAAGCTGGTGAGAAGAAAGAGATGGAGTCAGGACTAGGCAGCCAGACTGAGCTTATAGACGAGACCACTCAGGCTATCCAGATGATCCGCCAGAGGATTGAGACTGCCCAGAGTAGACAGAAAAGTTATGCTGACACACGCCGTAGGCCACTTGAATTCCAAGTTGGAGATTCAGTATTTCTCAAAGTCGCTCCTATGAAGGGAGTGATGAGATTTGGCAAAAAGGGCAAGCTGAGTCCTCGCTACATAGGACCCTACAAGATTATAAAGAGAGTTGGGAAGGTAGCCTATGAGCTGGACTTGCCAGAGGATATGTCCACTATCCACAGTACCTTTCATGTCTCTATGCTAAAGAAGTGTATTCACGATCCCAATCAAGTGATTCAGCCTCAGTCAGTGCAGATCCAAGAAGATCTTAGCTATGAGAGCAGACCGACACAGATAGTGGACAAAGCAGTTAAAAGATTAAGAAATAAAGAAGTGCCACTAGTGAAGGTCACCTGGCAGAATCAACAGCATGAGGAAGCTACTTGGGAACGTGAAGACAGCATGAGAGAAAAATATCCAGAATTATTTTAAGTTCGAGGACGAACTTTTCATAAGGTATGGGGGATTGTAACGCCCCAAAATTTCCATTTTAAGTCCTTAAAGTCCTTAGAACTATTTAAAAATGTTTTAGAAATATTCTAGATATTTTTAGGAATTTTTAGAATATTTTTATGGAATTTTCCGAGTCCGTTTAGTATTTTTAAAAAAGGAAAAACTTTAAAGGGCAGCAGGGGGTTCGAACTCGCGACCACAGGAGGAGCAAGCCCTTAAGGGCGCGCAAGTGACCGGCTGGGCTAGGGTATCAAGCACAACAAAAGGTGGAGAGAAATAATTTTATAGAGTAGTTACGTTTTTCATGAAGAGGTATTTAAACCCCGCTTAAGTCGCATGAAACCCTTGGAGGAGAATTTTCGGCTGCGTGCGAGAAGGGGGCGAGGGAGGGGCGGCGAAAACAAAAGGGAACCTAGGTTTTCTTTCCTCCTCTCCTCTCCTAAGGGGCGCCGGCCAAGGAAAAGCAAGGAGGTCGGAGCGTTTCGTTCGTCTCGACGAGAAGAACACGTAGGCGCGGACGGTTCGTAGAGATCTCAAGTTTCACCCGAGCCCTAGTCGTCTAATTTCGGTTGTAAGTCCAAGAAATCAAGGTAAGTACTGCTCACCTGCAGTAAGAGGCGGTTTTCCGCAAGAATTTTCCCTTGAAAGTTTTAAAAGAGATATTTCCTTTTTGTTTAAGATTTTGCATGTGATCTTAGTTCATTATATGCTTATATATATTTGATAGAGTATCCTATGTGAGTTTAGGGTCTAGGAAATCTATAAGAAAAGAAAAGAAAGATAAAGAAAAAGAAAAGAGAAGGCCAAGGCCTTACGAAATCCCCAAAAGTCAAGACTTAGGGATTTGGGCACACAAGGTGTTCGATAAAATGCCAAGGCATTTAAAGGTAAGAAAGAAAAGAAAGAAAAGCTATTTTATTTTCTAAGGCCAGTACCCGACGTCCAAGGGCATCGTTAAAGAAATCCAGGTGTCCAATTCCAAGGTCTTGGCCCTGGTAGACCAAGGTCTGCTCTATTAGGATTGGCGGCTCGCTACCCCAACCTTTTAGGGAACGCGCATAAGATGGTACTTACGTCTTAAGTGGATCCAAGTGAGTATTATTTTCAAGTATATGCTTTAGCAAAGTTTTCCTGAAGTTTAAGGAAGTTTTCTAAAAGTTAAAGAAAGATTTAAAGTTAAAGAATTGCTAAAGTTTCATGTTAAGCCAAGAAAAAGTGAGCGAAGACTTATTAATGCTTGAGTATGCATGTTTTGAGTTATACATGTATTAGTGTTTCTTTTAAGCATAAAAGTATCTCATGTGATTTCACATTATTTAAAAAGCATGCCTGCACATTTCGAGATTTTGTGAGCTAGATAGTACTTGCTAAGCTTTATGCTTATTAGTTGCATTTCCTCTTACTGCAGGTAAAGGTAAAGACAAGCACTTATGAAGGAAGGCGACGAGGCGGTGCTGAGCGACGTGTGTGTGGTGGCTGACCTTAGAGAGATCCTTGGGATGAGACCGTTTAGCTTATTTGAAATGTAATGTTTAAGATTTCCAAATTCCAAGTTATTGTGTTATGGGGTTTATTAAACATTTATGCTTCGGATAGTTTTACATGCTCAATTTTGTAGAATGAAGATTCCATGTCATTTCAATTAGTATGCATACTTTTGTGAATGCACTAGATGAGCAAGGGCATGAGTAGTTTAACATGTGGATACATTGCATATTAGACTTATTCTTGAGCTTATTATTATTCCCTTTTGGACTAAGTCCTAATTGTGCTTAAAATGCTTGTAAATTCGGTAGAAAAGTAAGATTTACATTCTATGAAGTTCTAGAAATATTATTGCATGTGTCAAGATGTTGTTAGTTTCGAATTAAGTCTTATTGCTTTAAATATGCTTAGAAAAGTTGCCTGCATATTTCATAGTGCTTTAGAAATGTTATAGAACCTTGTGTGATGAGTTTAAATGGTTAGAATTGCTAGTAATGTGCCATTGTATCATGCATGACTATTAAAGTTAGAATATCATTTTTAGATAAATTGAATACAAAAAAAAAGAGTTAAAGAAAGTTCCGCATTTTTGTCGTGCATTAGAGTCAAGAAGTAGACAAGTAGCGGTCCGTCTAAGGTAGAGAAGGCGGGTCGCTACACTAGCCTTCCCTGACTCATCCTGGTCCCCCGGAACAAGACTCCGTGCCCAGCTTCACTCACCGGGACTTCATACAACCTAGCTTTACTCACTAGGACCTGGGTTCACTCACCAGGGTTTCGGTCATCCGGCTTCACTCACCAGGATTTCATTCAACCTAGCTTCACTCACTAGGACCTGACTTCACTCACCAGGGTTTTCAGTCACCTGGCTACACTCACCAGGGTTTCGGTCACCCGGCTTCACTCACTGGGATTTCATTCAACCTATCTTCACTCGCTACGACTTGGCTTCACTCACCAGGGTTTCGGTCACCTGGCTTCACTCACCAGGACCCGACTTCACTCACCGAGGTTTCCATCACCCGACTTCACTCACTGGGGTTTCCAATCACCTGGCTTCACTCACCAGGACCCGACTTCACCCACTGGGGTTTCAGTAACCCGGCTTCACTTACCGAGAGTCGTGCCTAGTCCTCGACCAGGACTTAAACCAGACTCATCTCATTAACCTAAACTAAAATCGGTGTCAACACCAAAACAATAATAAGGGTCAGACTGCATCAACAATCTCCCCCTTTTTGTTGTTTGACAACCCGATTTTATGTTTAGGTATTTAGAATCAATTATAATCAAATTTCACTATCGTAGGAGAATCAGAGTTCTCCCCCTACAACAGTTATACTCGTAAATCCTAAACATCCTAAACATAACTAAGCACACTCTCCCCCTTTGTCAAACACCAAAAAGGGTGTAGACTGGTTGTTAAGTTTTAAAAATATTCCTCCCCCTCAAACCAGGGGTTTCCCAAAAACAACAAAGGATAAGAATTTTGGTAAGACATATGAAAAGCATATGAAAAGATACAACACGATAAAACAGTCATACGCATCATATGAAATATAATACGGCATGAAATAGCAATAAACAAGAAATAGCAAGTCATACATGAAAACAGTCAGATAGTCAGATACATCAGAAATCATGGAAGCATAATCAAAATCCGAGTACAAACACAATCAATCCTCGACGGGGGGAGGGGGGGGGTGGTCAGCCTGCATGGGGTCAAATGATGTGTCCTCGACCGGAAGGAAGTTCCCCGGGGCAGTGCTGTTGGAGGGCACAGCTCCAGGAAATGTAGGCTGGTACGGATGACCAGCTGCCCAAGCGCGCCACTCTGCAATCCACGCCTGCTGCTCGGCATGCATCGGAGAAACCTCGAATCAGTCGCCCGCTGATCATCACGTAGACCAGAGATCTCAGACCTGGCATCGTGCCACCAGAGCTCCGAAATATGAAGTCCATGCTGTACAGTCTGCTCCAGCTCAGCAATCTGCCAGCGGAGATCAGGATCCGCCTCATAGTAGTCTTCCGCAGCAGCAGGAGCACCATCATGTCCAGCCTGATCTACAGCTACTTGAATATGTGTGACCCGAGGTAACTCCCCTAATCCCCGACCATCCTTCCATCTAAGACTCTAAGGTCCGACAACAATGGCAGACTTGGCGAACGCGCGTCGGCCAAGTCTGCAGTCCTGCCAAACCATCGGCACGGTCCTACCCTTGGTCACTGATAAGTACCATTTTGTTGATTATTTTAGTTGCTAAAATCTTTGTTTGACCCATGTTTTTTTGCTTAATTGTGAATTTACCCTAGGATTTAGGACTTCCTCTTATTTTGGACTTAATTATAAATTTGCACATATTTGGATTATTTGGCCACTAAATTTTTGATCTATTTTTGTAGGCATGAAAGGTTCATGAACCTAGGGCATACTGGGTCAAACATGAGTCGGAAGTGGACTCGGATCGAGTTAGCAAGCTTCGGATTAATCTAGGCCGTCCGATTCAAAAGCGGCTAGATCTGAGCCATCCGGGACTATCTGAAGCAATCCGAGCTAGGGTTAGGGTTGATCAAGCATCTGGATCAAGATATGAAGGTTTTAGCAAAATCAGAGATCATTTGACCATTGGATCAAGCTCGGAGGGCTCTAGATCGTCCATTCAAAGATTAGGTTGATCTGGACCATCTATTGCAAATCTGGAGGATCCGAGCTAGCACGAGGTAGATCCTGACCCTTGATCAACATCTGGAAAGTTTGGGTCAGATCAGAGCAAGATCAGCCATTGGATTTTCTCCAAACAATCTGAGCCGTCCATTCTTATGTATTTAATCAACTTCACCGCAGCTCTTTAGCTCGTCGCGTCTCCGTCGTTCTTCGCGTTCTTCCATAGTTCTTCGTTCTCTTTTGTATGTTTTTCATCTAAGGAGGCGTGACCTCCTCAATTCCAACCTTAGTTCACCATCTGAATCCTTGGAAGACAGCTTCGATCGAGAATTCATCTCCATTTTCATCTGGACAGAGGTGTTTGAGGGTTTCGACATGCTCTGTGGTCCGAGAGCTTAAATCTCAGCTACACTCCATTTTCGATCATCTGAGCCACTTGTAAGGGTTCTCAGCTGAGCTCAGCTGATCTCCAAATCATCATCGCAAATCATGAAGCTGAGATCGAAGCATTCGGATTGGAATTCTCCCAGCTGATGCATTTTGAGCAGAGTTCATCGATCTAAGTTGCTTTCCACTGATTTGCTGAGCTTAGGGGTTCGAGGCCACCCCTTGCTTGACGAACAAGGAGATTTTGAGCTCGGGAAGGGTTGAGCAGTAGTTTCTTATTGAATTTGCTGTTTTTGAATTAGGTGTAATTTTTGCCGCAACTGTTCTGTTTTGAATTTCTTTTTCAGCTACTGTAATTCACGTTTTAAAGTTGTTTTGATGTAATTTAGCTTTAGTTCTGCAAGTAAAGTAATTTAGGAACTTGTTTAGTGATCAATTGAGTTAAATTTCAGTTTAGTTCTTTATTTGTTGCTTGCGTATCAACTTAATTGTGGCTTGCCAAACTCAGATTTCGTGCCAAGTTCATTTCTGAATTCTTCAATTTGTTTCTGCCTTCTAGATTTCAGCACATCAAAAAGACCTTATTTGGTGAATCATTGCCTGAGATTTCCTCCTTATTGGATTAAGTTTGCATTTGCTTTGTGGATGAATTTCTGCACATGCTATTTCTGAATTTTCAGTTTCGATTCTGTCTTTCTTTTCTTTGTTTCAATTTGTGTCTGAATTGATAGTTTATTTCTGAAACTCTAGGTTCACTACTCCTTATGCTAGTTTCTATCAGTTGTTCTCAGTTATTTTGTCTTGATTTTGCATCCAATTAGTGGTTTCATTTCATTTCTGCGCATAGTTTTGAGTTCATGTAATCCATTCCTGCACCTCTGCATGTTGTTTCTTTTTTCTTGCATATCACTCCTGCATTTAGGTTGTTTTGATGGATCAGTCATTGATCTGAATTTCTTTATCTATTCCTGCAAAGTTCTTCATTTATAGTCGCCCTCTCAGCTGCGTCATTCAGTGCAGTTTCTGAATTGTTAGAATCAGTTTTGGCACAAAGGGCTCAGTTTCGGCACAAAGGATCCCTTGCGTGCCAAGCTGTTTTGGGGCATTGCTCACATCAGTTTTTACTTGTCTTTCGGTGTACGATAGTGTTGAATTCAATTGGTATCGAATTTATCCATTTCTAAGTTTTCTTTGCATTTGTGGCTTCCAAAAATTGGTAGTTAATTTGAGTTGATGTTGTTGCTTGTTTGATTACCAAATTTCGTAGTTAGCCATTGTTTAAAGCTTGATTTGCCTTTCGAAAACATCCATCACTGCCCCTATTTCTTAGCTTAACATTTGTTTTGCAATTTGAATTTAGATTTGCCTTTCAATTTCAGTTAAGATCCTTTGGTTGATTCGATTTCCCTTTGATTGAGTTCTCACTTGCTTTCGCTCTTTTAATTCACTTGTTTAGTTTTCCTTTATTTTTATTGCTATTTCAGTTCAGATTGCAACCCAAAACCCCATTTTATTTGAAACCCAACGAAATAGAAACGACATATAAATACAAGCTCGAATCACACAATGTCAACTAGTCCCTTGGAAAATACGACCTGTGGCCCCTTTACTACGTTTTCATATTTTTGATTGCAAAAAGGGTTTCCAGCATTTTACTCATATCTAAATTTGAGACCCACATTCGTGGCAGTCTATTTCGGGTCCATCAGTCACATCAATACCGACTGACAAAAGCCGGCCAGTAATGATGTGCCCAAAAGGCATGTAGACTGTCCGGCGGTCGATCTGACTATAGAAGATAATATAGAAATAGATGGTCGTTACGATGTCAAAGTCTAACTGCCGATGAATCCCGTAGAGCATCAAGCAGTGAAAGGAACGAATCTGCTAGGGGCTTCGAGGTAATAGGCACAAGACAATTGATTATAATTTTGAAAAGAATATAATCAGGTGGGGATAGGTTGAGAGCAGCAAACATAGGGAAATCACCGGCAGGCTCACCGAGACCCCCCAGCCTGGGATGGCCGAAAAAATACTCGTAGATAGAGTCAGAGGTGACTCCATCGAAAGGGGCCGGTATAGGATTTTGAACATACGGGAAGAGCGGAAAGTTATTATTTGATCATCGACAAGCTAGAAAGGAAGTGAAGGTGGCTAAATCAAAATTGAGGTTGGTTCAGGCGACTCGGGTCATATACCCCGTACCTTCGGCACTGACAAGGTTGTTATAAAATTCGGAAACCAGATCAAAATTGATCGGCCGCTCAAGAAAGAGAATGGATCCCAGTTCGTAATACACAATGATTTGTTGCACTGACGGACAATGTTCATAAACAAATGCTCTGTCCATTGTTCGACAGGGTAGGAGTTTGAAAGTGCGACTTTGAAAGGCCAATTCGAAATGAGCATTGGGAAATCTGGCATTAGAAGATGGTTGAGATCTGGAAGAGGATGACGGAGCTTTGTGTTGGTGCAAGATGCATCAATGATGTTCTCCTCTAAGTGTTTTAATGTTTGACAATAGACTTAAGTTAGTGATACATTAAACAGACAAAGGGGAGTTAAGTGAGAAGTAACAAAGTGGACCAATGTCCAAGTGAATCTAGGCATTAAGTCCTGGTTCGAAGAATTGGGCACTAAGTCTTGATCGAGGATTGAGCACTAAGTCCTGGAGAAGGGCTGCTAGGCATCAAAGACCTGGCAAAGGGATGTTGGGCACCTAGCGAAGGGCTGCTAGGCATCAAAGACCTGGCAAAGGGCTGCTGGGCACCTAGCGAAGGGCTGCTAGGCATCGAAACCGTAAGACCTAGTGAAGGGCTGCTAAGCACCTAGCAAAGGGCTGCTAGGCATCAAAGAACTGGCAAATTGTTTGTGCAAGTTGCATCAATGATGTTCTCCTCTACGTGTTTTAATGTTTGACAATAGACTTAAGTAAGTGATACATTAAACAGACAAAGGGGAGTTAAGAGAGAAGTAACAAGGTGGACCAAAGTCCTAGTGAATCTAGGCAATAAGTCCTGGTTCGAAGAATTGGGCACTAAGTCCTGTTCGAGGATTGAGCACTAAGTCCTGGCAAAGGGTTGCTAGGCATCAAAGACCTGGCAAAGGGCTGCTGGGCACCTAGCGAAGGACTGCTAGGCATCTAAACTGTAAGACCTGGCGAAGGGATGCTAGGCACCTAGCGAAGGACTGCTAGGCATCAAAGACCTGGCAAAGGGCTGCTGGGCACCTAGCGAATGGCTTCTAGGCATTGAAAGCCTAAGACCTGGCGAAGGGCTGCTAGGCACCTGGCGAGGGGCTGCTGGGCAAAAGCCACCCGAAGGACTGGGTGGCAACCATCTCCTGAGAGGAGTAGGTGAAAGGCGCGTTCTCGGGGGTGGGATCTTACATCGGTTCAACCTAGAGTTTCGTGGAAATCCAAAGTTTGAACCAAGTCCTTAAGACTAATATTGTATGTATATTTGCTTTGTGTTTGTGTATCTTGCAGGTACCAAGAACCGGAGACAAAGCAAGCAAGTGGCTGGAAAACTGCCAACCCAAGCGGCCCTATTGATGGGGGCGCCCAAATCAATGAAGGAAACCCAGTTTTGGGTTGAATGCCTTGAAGGCAGGCGCCCAGTAAGGATCAGGCGCCAAGCCAAAGAGGAGAACGGCAGTTTCGTGATGTAAGCAGAATAGGCTTCCAGTTAGCCGCCCGGGATGATACGGGTGCCCAAGTTGAATGTTGTATTTGATGTTTCGAAGTCGAAACACAAAAAAGCCTTCACTCAGGCGCCTCGGAGGTCTGGGGCGCCCTGGTCAGAGGTTTTATCAGCTATGGCGAGGTCGACGCGGGGATAAGATTTGATCGAGTCTGTAGGGGCGCCCCCAACGTATCAGGCACCCTTATGAAGCCTATATAAGGGGCTTCGACCCCTCTGCTTCAGACACAACTGCTAAAAGTGATTCTGAGCATTTTGACCAACGACAACACGCTAAAGGCGAGGATCTAAGATCGGGAGGCTCCAGGAGGAAGTGCGCGGCACTTCGGAGGTCCAGATCGGCCGAGTTTCAAACTCTAGTTGGTCGGTTTGCATTTAGTATTCTGTACTTACATTGCATTACTTTTGATTGTACTTCTACACTGTAAGACCGGTATTCTCTGCCTCCAGAAATTTCGGAAAGGAGACCAATAGTGGACTCACGCCAAGTACATAGGCCTTAGTCGTACTGACCCTAGGGGGTTGGGATCCAAGTAAATAAATCCCGTTGTGTCCTTGTGTTCTTTCTATTTTATATTCCGCTACACTAACATTCTGAGTCCAGTACGATCGAAAGTTTTACGAAGATTTCCGTGAGAATTTTTACAGTCGATATTCACCCTCCCCTCTATCGACGGCACCGATCCTACAATTGGTATTAGAGCGAGGTCGCTCTTCACCGGACTAACCGCTGACGGAGCAACAACGCCAGGAGTTGAGGGGGAGCCCAGGGGTGAATCAGGTACATTTTAATTTTAAATGTCAAATTTTAAATTCAATAATATATGCCTCACGCGCAGGGAGAGAGGGCACTACAAAAATCAGTGCCCTACTCATAAGACTCGGTCTACACTGTTGGAGCAATCGACCCTAAGATAGTCCGGTGTGACCATGGGTTTTGATGTTTGGGCAAAGGGTTTAAGTTAGATTTACCCTTGTATTTGATATGCGTATGTTGAGTGTGCAGGTTGTACAGGTTACGCATATGGATTTGAATGGACGGCCTCGATACGCTGAAGGATGGCATGGAGGCAAGCTGGAGGCTTGCGTGCGCATCCGAGAGACTTTGGATAGCAGGGACGATGAGCTGATGGGCGCGGACTTCGAGGCATGCGTGAAGGATGGCATGGAGGCAAGCTGGAGGCTTGCGTGCATCCGAGGGACGGGAGCCGAAGATGAAGAGGGCGCGAAGGCAACAGTCGAGGCTGTTGAAGAGGAGTCAGTCGAGTCGTGAGGGTACAAGTGCTGTGTGATTGTACTCGGGAAATCCTAGGGTTTGAGTGCGGAGTGGAATGTACTCAGGAAGGGTAACCTTAGGTGGATGAGTAGACCAGTCGACTGGCCTGCGGGCAGTCGACTGATAGAACTCACAGAAAGGTCTCAGCCTGGGACCAATCGACTGCCGTGGGGGCAGTCGACTGGTAGGTGGCTGGTGAGCTGGCAAATTCGAACGTTGGGAGTGTCAACGGTCGAATTTGGCTGGCACCAGTCGACTGCCCTGGGGCAGTCGAATGGTAGCGAGAAATCAGCCCCGAGTCCTATTTAAAGAGGACATCGTGGCGGCTGAGTTTCTTGACGAAACTTGTTCTGGTTAAGGGCAAGTTAGTAGTCTTCGTGGCCAAAGCTTTGGTTGGTGTTGTGGTGAGGTTTCTCCACCCATAAGAAGCGACACGTGATAGCCGGAGGTTATCCGGGGAGTGATCCACCGACGGATTGTTGGATTAGTCACCCGGCCGGGGTGGATACCAACTAAATACGATTTGTTAGCATTGTATTTATTGTTTTGTTTGTATTTCCGCTGCGCTAACAATCTTGTAGGAAGAAGGGGTTCGAAAAATCGCTATTCACCCCCCTCTAGCGGATGGCAACGATCTTACAATTGGTATCAGAGCGAAGGACTGCTCTTGATCGGACTAGCCGCCGACGGAGCAAAGAAAGCTAGAGGGAAAATGGAAGAAGAAGGTCCGCTAGGATGGGATATCCGGATTCCACCTTCTTACGACCATGACGACTTCACATATTGGAAGGGTAAAATGTCATATTTTCTAATGACTAATATTGAAGATTGGATGGTATAGAAATAGGCTTTGATTCTCCCAAGGACAAGAAGGGAAGGATTCTTAAGAAGAAGAAGTGGACCGAGGAGCAAATTCATCAATTCGAGGTCAATAACAAGGTAACCAAAATGTTAATCAATTTAATACCTAATGACATTTTCGATAGGATAGGTGAATATAGGGATGCTAAGGAACTATGGAGCAAGCTAGTGGCATTCCATGAAAATTCTACACGAGTCCAACTAATACACGATGCAAATGAAGTAAGCTCCATGATTCAAGAAGAGGAGAGAATTGAATCATCTACACTTTCAAGTGAGGAAGAAGTGTCCACATCATCAAGTGAGGAAGGGGAAGAGGTCACCACCTCAAGGATTGAGGGGGAGGAGAGACCATCAACAATGCCAGAACAAGAGGAAGCTTCCACATCATCAAGAGGAATTGAAGAAGTCAACCTAGACACTACCTCCACCAAAGCCAAGAGAAAGGAACATATTATATGCTTTGGTTGCAACCAAAAGGGGCACTACAAGGATAAGTGCCCACAAGGTAAAAAGGGGGTAAAATCTACACTCATTCCAAATTCCTTTAATTCTAACATAAAGTGTAGGACTGGAGAAGCCCAAGCAAAAAGGAAGAAGATTTGATGTTTCACATGTGGAGAGCTAGGGCACTACCACACTATGTGCCCAAGGAGTAAAGAGTTCAAGAAAATGGGGCACTTGAGAAGATGGGAGAAAGAGGAAAGAAAGAAGAAAAGAAGCCCATATCATGGAGGGACTACAAGGGTAAGGGAGGTAATCCCTAATCTTAAATCTAAATGCAATTCAAATTCAAGTTCCTTTATGCATGCTAAAACTAGTGAAAATTGCTAATCCATGCATGCTAGGATAAATGAAAAGTACTTAATGGTGCATAATTTTGATTTCAAGTATCATGATAGGAATAGGGTTAACAAGGTAGATCAAAACCCTAGGAAGGTCATACATCATGAACAATCAAAGACCTTTAGACCTAAGGACCATGGCACTAATCCCAAGAAGGGGAGGAATGTGCCTAGAAAGGAGGGTAGGTCTAGGAATATCCAAAATGGGCAAGTGGATTCTAGGTTTAGGAACCTAGAAATGGAAAAGCTTGAGAGGTTAGAGAAAATCCTAGAGAGATTCACTATTGGATCTAAGGGTTTGGATATGGTGTTGGGTGGTTTAAAACTCAACAATGATAGATCGGGTCTAGGATACCGATCTAAGGTCTCCCATGCCAAGGGAAAGAGAGATGCTAGGGTAGCATATGATTATGGCAAGAAGGGGGAGTCCAAAAATGGCAAAGGGGTGCCATTTATAGGAAAAAGAAATGACTTAACCAAAGATAAGGTGTCTAAGGTTAAGAGGGTCGAGTTCGTAGGCCAAGAGTCACCGGAGGTTCACCGGTGTGGTTTAGCATTTGTTGAGTCACCTAGGGAGGTGGCTAGGGCTAAGAGCTCAAGGGAGAGCTCTAGAAGCCTTTGGGATATATGGTGAATTGACCTTAGAAGGGGTGCTCCTAGTGGTCTAGATGGACCATGGAGTGTGCCAAAAGAATTGGAGACGGACTTGAGTCTCAATTCTTGGGTTTTGGCACGGTGTTTGTGAGTTTCATGCATGGAAATATGACATTGGGGTCATATTGCATGAAAATTAGTTTTTGGTGTGTAATTGCCATATAAATCAATGCTAGGGACGCATTGTGGGTTGGCATGGGTAGAGACATCAAGGGGAAACCAAAACTAGTACTTTTGGTTAAGGGTTAGTGAACCTTTTTGCTAGTTTTTGGGTTTTGTGTCAAACTTGAGAATGGTGATAGATACTTTTTGGAAAGTATTTTTCCCAAGTAGATATGAGTACCACAAACCTCTCCACAAAATTTGGGAATTTTTGGAGATTTGTGGAATTTTTGGCGCATTTCTGAACTTCGTCAGAAATGCTGAAATTTCAGACGTTCAGAGTATCAGTCGACTGCCATTTTGGCAGTCGACTGGTCAGGGCTGATTATTGTATCAGCAGCTGGTTTGGGCTCCAAATGATGAAAAACAAGTGTATGGGGGGCTAGTACACATTGTTTATGGTCATTAGGAATTAAAAGAACCAATAATTGAGATATTGTTGGGTTCTTTTTGATGTTAGGCAAAGGGGGAGAAGTGTTGGGTTTAAGTTGGGAAACCAAACACATCTTTGCTAGAAACCCTAGGTTTAGGGGGAGCTAAGATTAAGGGGGAGCATGGTTGCTCCATTCTTGGCGTAAGGAGAAACTTGGAGAGGGGAGCTTGGGAGAAGTTTTAAAATGCCCGTGAAAATCCTAACTTCGAGGGTTAGGTGGTGTAAATCCTAACTTGGAGGGTTAGGTGTGGGATGCCTTGGGATAGGATCCATGTATGCATTGCATATGCATGATTTGAGCATTGTTTTTACTATTGACTACTGTCTTGCTTTCCCTAACTTAAACATATTGCCAAACATCAAAAAGGGGGAGATTGTTGGAGCAATCGACCCTAAGATGGTCCGGTGTGACCATGGGTTTTGATGTTTGGGCAAAGGGTTTAAGTTAGGTTTACCCTTGTATTTGATATGCGTATGTTGAGTGTGCAGGTTGTACAGGTTACGCATATGGATTTGACTGGACGGCCTCGATACGGTAAAGGATGGCATGGAGGCAAGCTGGAGGCTTGCGTGCGCATCCGAGGGACTTTGGACAGCAGGGACGATGAGCTGATGGCGCGGACTTCGAGGCATGCGTGAAGGATGGCATGGAGCCAAGTTGGAGGCTTGCGTGCATCCGAGGGATGGGAGCCGAAGATAAAGAGGGCGCGAAGGCAACAGTCGAGGATGCTGAAGAGGAGTCAGTCGAGTCGTGAGGGTACGAGTGCTATGTGATTGTACTCGGGAAATCCTAGGGTTTGAGTACGGAGTGGAATGTACTCAAGAAGGGTAACCTTAGGTGGATGAGTAGACCAGTCGACTGGCCTGGGGGCAGTCGACTGATGGAACTCACAGAAAGGTCTCAGCCTGGGACCAGTCGACTGCCCTGGGGGCAGTCGACTGGTAGGTGGCTGGTGAGCTGGCAAATTCGAACGTTGGGAGTGTCAACGGTCGAATTTGGCTGGCACCAGTCGACTGCCCTGGGGCAGTCGACTGGTAGCGAGAAATCAGCCCCGAGTCCTATTTAAAGAGGACGTCGTGGCGGCTGAGTTTCTTGACGAAACTTGTTCTGATTAAAGGCAAGTTAGTAGTCTTCGTGTCCAAAGCTTTGGTTGGTGTTATGGTGAGGTTTCTCCACCCACAAGGAGCGATACGTGATAGCCGGAGGTTATCCGGGGAGTGATCCACCGATGGATTGTTAGATTAGTCACCCGGCCGGGGTGGATACCAACTAAATACGATTTGTTAGCATTGTATTTATTGTTTTGTTTGTATTTCCGCTGCGCTAACAATCTTGTAGGAAGAAGGGGTTCGAAAAATTGCTATTCACCCCCCTCTAGCGGACGACAACGATCTTACATACACCACCGGATGCAAAAGACGTACCAGCACCTGGAAGCTGGAGGAACAATGATCACATCAGATGCTTCAAATGCGAGAAATATGGGCACTACAAAAATAAGTGTCTGGCAAAGGTACGCAAAATTTATGTCTCGAAAAATGTTAAAATTTCTGCATTTTCTTATGTAAATAATTTTGATAATTTCCCGGATAAGTTAGAATTACTGCATAGTCAAGTAGATATTTTGAATGGCAAGTTACAAAATGTGAATATGGCTAAAATATTAGAAATAAATTGTTTAATCATTAATACCAATTCAATAATTGTTAAAATTTATTCTGAACTTAAATCTTAAATAAACTTTGATAATTCTACGGATAATGATACAATTAATTCAGAGTTTAAATATGAAATTAATCCCGAATTCAAAATTGAAAATCTTAAGGATCAATCTAAATTTAAAAATCTTAAGGATAATTCTAAATTTGAAAATCCGTTGTATAACTCTGAATTTGAATTTGAAAATCCTAAGGATAATCCAGAAGTTAATTCTGAAAATATTATTTCTGAGGATAATTTTGAAGATGAAATTCTCATAGATAATAACTTAATTATAGATAATCTTGAAAATTATTATAAAACTTTAACTAGTGGCCCAAACTACTCCGATACTAAAAGATGTAATTTTGAGGATGAGGAGTATATTAAACATTCTAAGATAAAGGTCATAGTAAATAAAGTTTACAATGGTTCAAACAAATCCGAATTGTTAGAAAAATTTGAAAAGATAGATAAAGAAGAGTCAGAAATTTTCGAAATAATGAAAATTCTAAACTTAAACCCACAACTATTAATCAATCATTTAAACCTTAATTATTCAAATCTTCACTAAATTTAATTAAATCCAAATTTAATTAAATACAAATTTAATTAAACTCAAATTAAATTAAACTCAAATTAAATTAAAGTCAAATTAAATTAAACTCAAATGAAATTAAATTCAAATTAATCAAATTAAATTCAGATTAAACTGAATTTAAATTAATTCAAATTAAATCCTAATTAAATTAAATTCAAATTATATCCTATTTAATTAAATTCAAATTAATTCAAATTAAATTAAATTCAAATTAATTCAAATTAAATTTAAATTAATTCAAATTAAATTCTAATTAAATAAAATTCAAATTAATTCAAATAAAATCCTAATTAAATTAAATTCAAATTTATTCAAATTAAATCCTAATTAAATTAAATTCAAATTAATTCAAATTAAATTAAATTCAAATTAATTCAAATTAAATCCAAATTAAATTATATTCAAATTAATTCAAATTAAATCCTAATTAAATTAAATTCAAAATAATTAAAATTAAATCCTAATTAAATTAAATTTAAATTAATTCAAATTAAATCCATTAATTAAATCAAATTCAAATTAATTGAAATAAATTAAATTAAATCTTAATTAAATCAAATTCAAATTAATTATTAATTAATTCAAATTTAAATTAATTCAAACTTAAATTAAATTAATTAAATATTAATTAATTCAAATTAATTAAATTCTAACTAATTCAACCTCAATTAGTTCTTAAATTAATTAATCCTGTTTAATTTAACTCTAAAATAACTTAAGCTCAAATTAAATAAAATCCTACCCAAACTACAACAATAAATTTAATAAAATCAAATATGTTCAAGTGGTTTGACATATTCACGGGTTCACACAGCATGTATCAAATCGAGAATTTGATACATCTTTAGAAGCTTAATTAATTGATTTGAATTTCTTGACTCATGCATAACTGTCATGGTATGCATATGCAATTTTCTTAAAATATATGGCATGTCATTCACATTTAATTTTATGCATAATTTAGAATGGTTATAGGAAAAAGATTATTTGAAATTTGGACAACCTAATATTGGGTGGAGGTGAGATGATAGTACGTTAGGGAAGCCATCTTGGTGGAACTAGCCGAAGCTGCCGATCCAAGACCCAAACTAGTTAGACCAAAATCTTTCAAGGAGTAACTTGAAAATGAATTTCAATAAAAGGCTTTGTCAAGGAAAGGGTTGATGATCCAATAAGGCTACGACCAAAGAAGAC
Source organism: Boesenbergia rotunda (assembly GCA_024364735.1). Classification (NCBI taxonomy): domain Eukaryota; kingdom Viridiplantae; phylum Streptophyta; class Magnoliopsida; order Zingiberales; family Zingiberaceae; genus Boesenbergia; species Boesenbergia rotunda. The sequence continues at coordinate 439,702 of JAGFNQ010000325.1, read as the reverse complement.
CTAGTGCCTCACCAAGACCTGGAAGCCGATTATTGAAAACCAAATTCATTTTACTATTGTCAGATTTGATTTAATAATAAATTAAGTAAAATGATTCAAGCATCTCACAATACACCCATAAAGCAACCATGCTTGCTGTATTGAGATATCTAGAATGGATGAGATGTTAATGACTAATGAATTGAAAAATTGTTTTCAAAATTGTTTTTCAAAATTGCTAGAATATTTTTCTAAAAATATATTTTCAAAATAGTGCTTTAACATAATAATATTTTTATGGATTTCATGCTTGTCTGATTGCCAATACAGTATATGTTTTCAAAAATTATATCCTTTTGAAAATTGTTTGACTCACACAATTAGACACAAGCCTCTTAGGACAACACTAAAGTTCCTTAGGGCACTTAGATAAAGTCAAGTGATGTCAGATACAGGGGGAGTGCTTTCATTTTGTTTTTTAACTGTGCTTTCAAATAACTATCGCTTGTGTTTTCGAAAAAGGCTCCTGCTTTAAAAGATTATCTTTTCAAAATATTACTTGATTCTTTGACTTTGATAAACCCTAAAGACACAGAGGAAGGTCCACTTCATGATCATTAAGGACTCCTAGGATGTGTCAAATTTAGGGGGAGTCTGAGAAAAGATTTTTTTTTGGTAATCGCTTATTTTTGAAACTATTAAATAATTCTCTTTGATCTAACCAAATCCTAAAGACTCAAAGGAAGAGTACTTATGGTCAACAAGCTTCCTTGGACTGGGTCAAGTTTTGGGGGAGGTCAAATTAAAAGAATTATCTAATAACATGTTTTCATTAATTATATCTTCAAAATCTTGCTGAAAATATAAGTCTTTCAAAATACTATTATTCTAGTTTTTGTGGCTTATGAAATTATTTCTGAAATAATATTTACATGGGTTGGAGATTTTCCAGGACACTTAGGAAAATATCTTTGCAGTCAACAAGGTTTCCTAGGATTGTGTCGGACTAGAACAGAAACCAGTGAAATTTTATGCTTTAAAATTTACATAATTTTTCAAAAGTACTTGCATTTTTCAAAGCTCTAATATTTTTTTGCATTTCTCAAAAACTCAATATATCTCAAAAACACTTGCATTCTTGAAATTTCTTTTCTAAATTTTTTCTCTAAAGAAAATTTTCTCAGATCAAACATTTTTTTACAATACAAAATAGTTTTCAGAAATGCACAACACTTTTTCAAAATGGATTTGTTCTGAAAATTTAAAATACTTAGTATTACTATGCTTTCAAAAATTTATACTAAGTATTTTCAAAAGAACAAAATGTTGCCATTGTTGGTGCAAGAATTCTTGATTTTTTGATGTATGACATAGGGGGAGAGATACACCTTAGGTTAGACATTTTTTCTTTTCCCTTACCAAAAGGATCGATTAATCAAAATGGTTTCAAAAAGGGGAGAGTGAAAGTTAGAATTTTTTTTCTATTTTTCCTAGAGGATCAAAAATAGATTTTCAAAACTTAGATCATTTTTTATCTTGATCCCAAGGATAATAAGTTAGCCCCTTCAACCAATCTAACTTAAGATATTGTCAATCATCAAAAAGGGGGAGATTGTTGGTGCAAGTTGCATCAATGATGTTCTCCTCTAAGTGTTTTAATGTTTGACAAAAGACTTAAGTAAGTGATACATTAAACAGACAAAGGGGAGTTAAGAGAGAAGTAATAAAGTGGACCAAAGTCCTAGTGAATCTAGGCAATAATTCATGGTTTGAAGAATTGGGCACTAAGTCCTGATCGAGGATTGAGCACTAAGTCCTGGCCAAGGGCTTCTAGGCATCGCAATCGTAAGACCTGGCGAAGGGTTGCTAGGCACCTGGCGAAGGGCTACTAGGCATCAAAGACCTGGCAAAGGGCTGCTGGGCACCTAGCGAAGGGCTGCTAGGCATTGAAACCCTAAGACCTGGCGAGGGCTGCTAGGCACCTGGCGAAGGGCTGCTGGGCAAAAGTCCACCCGAAAGACTAGGTGGCAACCGTCTCCTGAGAGGAGTAGGTGAAAGGCGTGTTCTCGGGGGTGGGAACTTGCGTCGGTTCTGTTAGTATTATGAGAGAAGTGTCCTAAGGCAATCGCCTTATGATTGTAATCATTTACTTTAATAAATGAATATTCACTATTTGAGTATACATGTTCATGTATTTGATTTAGATCTTAAACTCATTTACTGAATGTCCTCAATACAATTCACAGCATGAGAGAATTTGTGATGAATTCACAACTAGTGATTATCTCTACATGTGCAATTGTGAAGTATTGAAATTGTCCCTAGTCGATGAATTGATAAATATGGACACTGTCAATTCTGTTGAGACTAGCATGGGTTATTCTCTAATCAGCTGATTCTCACTGGCTGGTGACATTGGGATGTCCGGAGATAAACATGGATGCTAGTTAAGGGAACTAGTTCATTGGAGTGACTAGCTGTAAAACTTCATATGGTAATCTACATATAGATATGTCAATGAAAGTTCTTACTGCAACTTAAGTGCGATGTTCCTTTGACTTGTGGTGTTCAATTCATCTTGGTCACGGAGACTTATACTTTGACATCTTAAGCAAGCATCTCTAAGGAGGTTTGGACCCAGGATGGTTGGGTATAAGCCGAAGTGCCCGTAGATGTTTGAACAGCCTACAAAGGATTCACCACTCCTTGCGAGGAGATGTATACCCAAGGCCTATCGTTGGATTGTTACTCGAAGCCTCTGGCCAGAGCATAACATGTTCCGAGTATGAATCTCTAGGAAACATGAGAGTAATTAGAATCCATTGGACAAGAAAGACATTACTTGGGCTAGGTGTGACGTAGTCAGCCTAGTGGGGACTGACACACATAGACCGTGTCCTGAACCAAGTGGGTATAAGATGGTGAAGAGAATGAGGCACGACTCATTATAGCTACTGAAGGGTTTCAGAATTATATCTGAGGTCAACCGTTGATCTTTCGATTAATTGGGGGTCATGATGTACTACTAGGTGTCACTCATGATCGTTCTATAATTGATTGATTATAAATGGCCAACATAAATCGAAAGCCTATTTAGTCACACGCACTACGAGTAATCCGAGGGATTTAAAACGAGTCAAAAATTGGATTTTCCGATCAAGAGAAATAAGTCGAATCTGAATTTATCAGAGACGCAACGGAAGCGTAAAATGGCTAAGTCTTTTGAATGCTTATTGGACGAATTAAATGAGTTTAATTCGTAAGGTAACGGCATGGATTTGGCCGGCCAAAGAGGGCCCCCACCCTCTTTGGTTTGGCCAGCCAAAATAAAAAGGGAAACCAAATTGTTTGGTTTAAATTATAAAATAAATCAAGTGTGATTTGTTTTTATAAAATTATGGATAAAGAAATTTATATAAAGAAATTTATATATAGAAATTTATATAAAGAAATTTACATAAAGAGATTTATTTTCATGGAAATTAAAATAAACCTTGGATTAGTTTATTTTATTTTATAAAATCAATTATGAATTGATTTTTCCATGATAAGAAAAATTTATATAATAAATTTCTTGTGTAAATTTATTCCATAATAATAGGGGAGACATGGTTGTTTTTATTATAAATTAAGTTATAATAAAACCTTGGCATAACAGAATAATTCATAGAAAAATTTATAAGATAAATTTCTTATAAAAACTAATTCCGTTAAAAGGAGACTTGGCGATAAAGAGGCTACTATATAAAGGCACCAAGGCAAGGCTTGGAAATTAATTCAAGAGATCAAGGATTCTTGCCTAGCCTCTCTTCCTCTCCTTTTCTCCCTCTCCCTCTAGGGCCGGCTACCCTGTCCCTCTCCTAGGGCCAGCTGCCCTCCCTTCCCTTGCCGTGAGCCACCACAAAGAAGAGGCCGAAGAAGAAGAAGAAGCGGGGCGCGACTCCTTCCTTCCTCCCGGAATCTTGATTCCGTTTTTCTTTTGGTGGTTAGTTTTCCATCTCTCTCTTGTTACTCTTGTCGTGCCTTTGGAGAATCTAGTAGTTCTTGTCGGCACAAAACTCGTGGCTTTGCAATGTCATCCCGAAGAGAACTCGGCGTGGACGCGAATAGATGCGGAGCTTCCAAGGGACGCTACGGTTGGATCTCGTCCCTTACTTTGAGTTACGTGAGGTATTGAGTAAATTAGTTTACTTTCTGTAAAATTTTAATTTATGATCATGTCCACACATCATAAGGTTGCATGCTAGATACGTGGTTAAAATAATTTGAGAAATTATTTATGCTAATTCTTCCGCTACACGTAATTAATTTTTTAAATTATGAAGCCGTATCCATGTCAACATGCACCCGGTCCCAACAGGTTCGACCTAGGGTTTAGTGGAAATTCGAAGTTCGAACCAAGTCCTTAAGACTAATATTGTATGTATATTTGCTTTGTGTTTGTGTATCTTGCAAGTACCAAGAACCGGAGACAAAGCAAGCAAGTGGCTGGAAAACAGCCAACCCAAGCGCCCCTATTGATGGGGGCGCCCAAATCAATGAAGGAAACTTAGTTTTTGGTTGAATGCCTTGAAGCCAGGTGCCAAGTAAGGATCATGCGCCCAAGCCAAAGAGGAAAATGGCAGTTTCATGAAGTAAGAAGAATAGGCTTCCAGTTTGGCGCCCGAGATGATACGGGCGCCCATGTTGAAAGCTGTATTTGATGTTTCGAGGTCAAAACATAGATAAGCCTTCACTCAGGCACCTGGGAGGTCTGGGGCACCCTGGTCAGAGGTTTTATCAGATGTGGCGAGGTCGGCACGAGGATAAGATTTGACCGAGTCTGTAGGGGCGCCCCCAACGTATCAGGCGACCTTATGAAGCCTATATAAGGGGCTTTGACCTCTCTGCTTCAGACACAACTGTTGAAAGTGATTTTGAGCATTCTGACCGACGACAACATGCTAAAGATGAGGCTCTATGACCAGGAGGCTCCAGGAGGAAGTGCGCGGCACTTTGGAGGTCCAGATCGGCCGAGTTTCAAACTCTAGTTGTTCGGTTTGCATTTAGTATTCTGTACCTACTTTGCTTTACTTTTGATTCTACTTCTACACTGTAAGACGGGTTTTCTCCGCCTCTGGAAATTTCGAAAAGGAGACCAATAGTGGGCTCACGCCAAGTACATAGGCCTTGGACGTACTGACCCTGGGGGGTTGGGAACCAATTAAATAAATCCCACTGTGTCCTTGTGTTCTTTCTATTTTATTTTCCGCTGTATTAACACTCTGAGTCCAGCACGATCGAAAGTTTTACAAAGATTTTCATGAGAATTTTTACGGTCGATATTCACCCCCCCCTCTCTATCGACGGCACCGGTCTTACACTTTGGTCCTGGAAGTTCCTTCAGCAGGTTCTTTGCCTTTAGAAGATTTCCTAAGGGTTGGAATAAGGAGTCACGACAACAAATTGGATTGATGAAGGTAATGTTTGATAAGTGAAGTGATGTTTGATCAAATGAATATGGTTTGATCAGTTTCGGTCATGCAAGATCATGTCACACACAAAAATAACCACCCAACCAAATGATCAATGGGATTGAGGGAAAGCCACAGCAAGGGTAAGGTCACAACATAAGCAAGCACAAAATTAGATATCACTGATTATGTAACACCCCAGTAAAATTCTCTTCAATATTATCCCTAATATTGAGTAGGATTTCATGAATGATAGCCATATTGAGCATGATTCATGAACGATAGTTAGAGTTGTGGGAATTTTAGTGTAAGTGTTAATAGGCCTTATATGGGCTCTAAATGGTGGAAATTCCTAATGAGTCTAAAATATCACTTCATTAGTTATCCTAATGGGCCCCATGTGGATAAAAGAAATAATACATCATGTGATGAGCCTTACTTTAGATGGGCTTGCAAAAGAATAAAGAATTAAAAAAATGATGTAGGTGCCAAGGATTGAACCTTGGACCTTAAAGATGTTATAAGCCTTAAGAATGCATATATAACCATTTCACCTAGCAAGGGAGTGCTATTAGGAGGATAAAGGAAATTGTAGATAGGTGTAAGGATAAGGGAGATGAAGAGGTACCATAGGAGATGAAGAGTCACCATGGAAAATGAAGAGTCACCATGGATGGTGAAGAGGCATACCTCTTCATTTACTATAAGAAGATGAGGAAAGGAAAAAAATGCCATAAGGCATCTCCTCCCTCATCTCATTGCCGAAAATACCAAGGTCCCCTCTCCATTAAGAAAATTCTCTCCAAGAAGATCTAGTAAAGGCTTTGTGTTTGTGAAGCAAAGGAAGAGCCAAGAAGCAAGAAGTTCTTTCTTTCTCCTTCTAGGTGATATATTTTGTTTGAAAATCCTTAGCACAAGGGTAAGACTCCCCTCACATGCAACATAGTAGTTTATATATGTTTTATTAATGTTCTTGTATGTTCTTGCGATGTGTTGCTAAAAATCGTGAAGTTTTTCCCTATAGGTAAGTTTTGGCCCAAGCATGGATTTAGGGATTAGGTTTGTTTTTGATGCTATCTAATGACTCCAATGTTTTCTTGATGTTAAGTCATGAGTTATGATGTAAAAAGATGGAGCAAAAAGACCCTTAAAAGTTTAGGCCAAGGCTCTCATGAAGCCATAGACTTTTTTGCTATAAGAAGATGTTTGGGTTTTTTTTTTGACTAGCTAATAGTTTTAAGTCCTTGTCAATGTTTTGTTTGAAGATTTTATATATATTTTTAGGCCATATTTCCCCTCTGAACATTTTGGGTTAATACCCTAAATAAGGGCCAAAAATAAAGAAAAAGAAAAGTTAAAGATGTCATGTTACTTACTAATGCTTCCTAGTGTTAGAATATGTATTATATGGATGTTATATGAACCAATTGCTCTTGTTTTTGTCATTTTTATGTTGATATGAACCTTAGAAATTTCTGATCAGTTTCTTAAATTGGGTTTTAGGATGGGTTAAGGTCACTACCTCACTTGATAATGCCCCTTTGTAGTAGGATACTCAATGTATGTATGTTGTATGAGTTGTGTGAGGTTGTGTTGTGTTTTTATGCCATGATAACCCTATCTAAATGTTTTGACCAATAGAGTATATGTTGAATTAGGGTTGAATTAAAGGTATCCAGGTTTTATTATGCCATGATAGATGAAAAGAAAAATGGAACAAGTTCCCTAGGTGTATTATTCTTAGTCTTCAATTGAACATTATGTGTTTTATGAATCATGAATGATAAGTTGGCATGGTATGAATTTCCTTGCCATGAAATTATATTTTCTCCATGCCATGTTCATGCTTGAAAGTTATGATGATATTTATGCTTTGAATGTATTCCCATGTCATGTATGACATAATAAATAAAAGAATGTTTAAAGAGCAATTTCTAAGAAAAAAAAAGAAATGATGAACGCTATGCTAAAGAGAAATTGCTATGGAAAGGAAAGGAATCATGTATACTATTTTACTTTATGTATTGGCTTGTACTGGATCTTGAAAAAGGTTCAAAGGGTGGGCTCCTAAGCAAGGCCCCGGTTCTGGACTACCGTAGCTGTCCACAGTTCTGGGACTATCGTAGCTGTCCAACAGGGATGGACTCCTTATGAAAGCCTCAGTTTTGGGACTACCGTAGCTGTCCTCGGTTCTGGGACTACCGTAGCTGTCCTTAATGTGTGGTACAAGCCAGGGATCCCAATGATGATGATATGTTGATGTTCAAGTATTATATTATATATATTTTCAAAAGAGCATCCTTAATGTTTATGTACATATTTATGTTTAATGATATTGCATATGGCATGTTTAATGTCTATGCACATGTTTATGTTTAAATAATATTGCATACGCTATGTTTAATGTTTATGCACATGTTTGTGTTTTATGATATTGCATGTCTAATGTTTATGCACATGATTATGTTTTAAAGATTATGCAAATGTTAAGTGTTTATGCTTAGGTGCTTTAGATGCTTTAAGTATTTATTCATGTTATATGTTTATGTCAAATGATGTGGATTTCTACTTATATGTGATGTACAGATTTTGTGAGTAAGCAAGGAGCTTACTAAGCATTTTATGCTTATAGTCTACCTTCTTATATTGCAGATCAAACTTGAGGTTTCTAAAGAAGGGGAGCAGCAGGAGGGCATGTGCTTGTGTGTGGCAGTGACTTGGCAGAACGATCCTACTATTGTCTTTACTCTTACTTATGTACTTATTTCTCATGGACTTAATGTTGCTAATTATGAATTGCATGTGTTAGTCCTTATGTTTACACTTACTACTTGTTGGAGTTGAAGTTCTTTATGATATGCATGCTTAATGTAGAACTATATACTCTCTTGATAGATATGTTATGCTATGATTCACAATGTTAAAGTAGCTTAGTTAGAAAGAAATTTATCCAATTGAATATGTTCATGATTTAGTATTATTTCCGCTGCTATATTTACGTTTCATATGCAATAATGTACGAAAGAAAAAAAAAGTAACGCGTCGCTCACATAAGGGGCGGGCGTTACAGATTATATATGTTTATATATGTTTATTCATGTTCTTGTATGTTCTTGCGATGTGTTGCTAAAAATCGTGAAGTTTTTCCCTAAAGGTAAGTTTTGGCCCAAGCATGGATTTAGGGATTAGGTTTGTTTTTGATGCTATCTAATGACTCCAATGTTTTCTTGATGTTAAGTCATGAGTTATGATGTAAAAAGATGGAGCAAAAAGACCCTTAAAAGTTTAGGCCAAGGCTCTCATGAAGCCATAGACTTTTTGGCTATAAGAAGATGTTTGGGTTTTTTTGACTAGCTAATAGTTTTAAGTCCTTGTTAATGTTTTGTTTGAAGGTTTTATATATATATTTTTAGGCCATATTTCCCCTCTGAACATGTTGGGTTAATACCCTAAATAAGGGCCAAAAAGAATAAAAAAGAAAAGTTAAAGATGTCATGTTACTTACTAATGCTTCCTAGTGTTAGAATATGTATTATATGGATGTTGTATGAACTAATTGCTCTTGTTTTTGTCATTTTCATGTTGATATGAACCTTAGAAATTTTTGATCAGTTTCTAAAATTGGGTTTTAGGATGGGTTATGGTCACTACCTCACTTGATAATGCCCCTTTGTAGTAGGATACTCTTACTTATGGACTTATTTCTCATGGACTTAATGATGCTACTTATGAACTGCATGTGTTAGTCCTTATGTTTACACTTACTACTTGTTGGAGTTGAAGTTCTTTATGATATGCATGCTTAATGTAGAACTATATACTCTCTTGATAGATATGCTATGTTATGATTCACATGCTTAAAGTAGTTTAGTTAGAAGGAAATTTATCCAATTGTATATGTTCATGATTTAGTATTATTTCCGCTGCTATATTTACGTTTCATATGCAATAATGTACGAAAAAAAAGTAACGCATCGCTCACGTAAGGGGTGGGCATTACAGATTAGTTCCCAAAGTCATAACTTATGGACTAAACATTAAATAGACCACTAGAGTATGCTTACTTTGGTGCCATGAAGGTGTTGGAAGAATATCTTGATAGCTTGAGGAAGAGAAGAACTTGCAGAGCTTCAATGGACCTTGCGCAAAAGATGAGATCCTCAGCTGAGTTGTCTGAGAAACAAACTCAGATCGCAACAACCCACGCGAACTCACAGAGAGGAGAATGGAAGAATGAGAACTCTCACGCAGGAAGAGGAGGAAGCTTGAGCAGGAGAGATTCGGTCGGCTAGGGTTTGAAAGTATAAGGGGATGAAGTTAATAGGTTGGTGGACCGATGCACCAACCGAAATTTAATGTGATCGAACGGATCACCATTCGATCTAGGAGTACCCAGACCAATCAGTGAACCTCCTGATCGATCTGGCTAGGTCCTGATCGGTCGGGTGACCGATCAGGGATGTCCCTGATCGGTCTGCCGATCGATCAGAGACCGAATAGATAGTTTTGTGAACTTTCTGTGACCCTTCTGATCGGTCTATGGACCAATCAGAAGGGTGGCCAGATCAGTCAGCAGCCCGAACAAATCCAAGACAGAAAGATTTTTGTGGATTGCCGCAGAATTGCTTGATCGGTCTGCATGACCGATCAGGCTAACTCCTGATCGGTCCGGTGACCGATCAGGGAGGTCCCTGATCGGTCGGTGGATCGACCAGGGATCGAACAGAGAGTTCTGAGCCTTCTGTAAGCTCACTGATTGGTCTGTGGATTGATCAGCATAACTCTGGATCGGTCCGTGGACCGATCAGATATTAGAGGCTATCGGGTAAGTATTAGAAACCTCAGTTTCAGACTTTCTATCGAATTTTGATACGATCAGAGAGATGTTTATCGATCTTGGAGGTGTTCCCTCGACTAGAATTGATCCCTTAACAAGAATCAAATGTCTTTATGGATTTAACAACCTCTCGGTTGTAAAAACAAGAACCCAACCAATGAAATCATAATCAATCAAAACATACATCCAATTTGCAATAAATTTGTATCAATAACAAAACTCCAATCAAGTTTCCTTGATTGGAATGTCCATGTATGATCATGGAACCAAATAAACATGTAATATGCATTGGTTTTCCCCATACTTGGTCAACTTAATAATTTTTGTCTCGTCAACCTAATTTCTCAAGGGATGCATAAACATTTTGAGTAATTAGGTTGATCCTAGCATCTCACCCCATTTCTAGCAAACAAAAACATTTTGTTAAATCTTATAGTTTGTGTGAGATGTCCCCAAGTTGGCCAATAATTGTTCCCCAACAATTTGAAATAATCATGAAGGGTTTTGTTTTCTTTTTAATCCTATGAAGCGCAGCACATTCCCAACTCCCTTCTAAAGAAACTAAATTCACTTTCGGGGAGTGGTTTAGTGAAAATGTCTGCTAGGTTAGATTTTGACTCTACATGTGAGAGTACAATATCTCCTCTAGCAGCATGATCTCTAATAAAGTGGTGACGCACTTCAATGTGCTTGGTTCTAGAATGATGGAGTGGATTTTTTTATAAGGTTTATCGTGCTTATGTTGTCACACAACACTTGCACATCCTTGTAGGTTAATCC
>JAGFNQ010000325.1:368292-427097 GCA_024364735.1 Boesenbergia rotunda | reverse complement strand
TCGAACGCTTTCGGATCTCGCCTGCTCTTCAAACAACTCATGAAGATGGAAGATGATGGTATAAGCATCCATATGCTCATGCTGCTTTTGCAGCTCAGGTACCATAGAGGCTAGCATGAATGCAACTCGCAAGTTCAGAATCGGTCACATGTTTCTGATAGGCCACTAACTGGTCTGGAGTTGCACCTCTGGAGGACGGTTGGGAAGTTGATCTTCAAGGACATAAGCAAGCTTCTCTGCCTTGAGGACTATCCTCAGGTTTCGAAGCCAGTCCATGAAGTTCGGCCCAGTCAGTTTATTGGTGTCCAAAATGGAACGCAAGTTTAGAGAAGACATAATCGAGTGATTAACCTAGAAATACAAATTGAGCTTATGTGAGAAGAATGATAAAGAATGTATCAATATACATTAATTAAAAATCCTATTCATTTTTCAAATTGAATAACCCTTTTTATCAATTCGGGAGATCGTAGGAGCACCTCCAAATAGGTTGATATCCAACCATAGATAGGAACAACCATGGCTGTGGCCATCAAGTTATTCTTATCTATGAAGGTAGGTAAATATACCGATTACAAATCACATATATGTAACTATCACTTTATGCTATCAACTAATTGAATGTTTGCATAAATCATTGGGTTGTTAACTCATTAACAAGTATGTAACAATGTACATAGCACCCAACTGCACCTCTCTTTACATCGACCTTGGCTGTGGCACAACAAATCGATGCTCCAAGCTTAAGGCTGACCCATTAATCAAGAAATAGTTTTAATATGGTTGGAGCTCATTCGACCGTTTAGTCAGGCTTGGATGTGTCCAACAACCAAAACTAAGGATTGACCTCTGACTCCTACTATATTATTCATAAACTAATTCCATGGTTTGAACATGTTGAGGTTCAAGCTGGGCATGGATGTGTCCATCAACCCAAACGAGAAACAAAACTCCGATTCTAACCATATTAATGGAAGGTGTTGGCCTTAATATTTTGTAAGGGGTTTTTGGTCTCATCCTTTTTTTTCTAAGCACATTCATGACATATGTCATGACTAACGATTTCCTTAATAAAGTATGTATGTGACTTAATTTATCAAGTCTCATTAATTGAATTAGGAACCGGATTTCCTAATTCTAATTTCATACTTTATTAAAGGAATTATTTTGGGAAACAGTTTCCTAAATTGTCATAATCAATTTCGGAAATAATATGTTTTAAGACTTTGATTTCTCTAAATCAAATCTTATTAAATTAAGAGAGAGATTCCCTTAATTCAACCACATATTATTTTCATGAAAATCTCATTTAAGAAAACTCTATAGGAAATCATTTTCCTAATTAATTTTGGAGACAACAATATGTAAGAGCATCACCTCTTAAATCATATTTTATTCATGGATTTAATTAATTACAACAAATTGTTTTCTAAGGGTGGCTCCCCGAGGCTCAGATACCCAAAGAAAAGTAATTTATCGTAAATCCAATTTGGTCTGATTCGGAAGCGTAACCAAATTAAACATGACAATTTCATTTAAAATTGGGAAATTAAATTTCAACAACTAACTTTAAATTGGACGGCTCCCCGAGGCTCAATCCAAAATAAAGAATTTTGTTGACAATTTAAAAAACCAATTCAAATTTAATTATCAATTAATTATCCATAAATTTGTCTAGACTTTCTTGAAAGAAAGTGTCCAAAAGTGCGAGATTTCATAATAGGTTTTCAGAATAATTGTAAGTTTCTGGTACAAAGAAAACTTACATATTTTTAAAATTGGAAAATTTCTAAAATAGAAAATTTCCAAAATTGGAAAGTTTCCAAAGATGGGAAGTTTTCACAATTATTATAAAATTTCAGAAACTAGAAAATTTCAAAAGTTTACGAAATTTCATGAGGATTTCCAAACTTAGAAATTCCTAAATCTAAAATTTATTATAATTGGAAAGTTTCCATAATTGAAAATTTTTCCAAAATTGAGATTATGACAAAGTATTCCGTAAAACAATTATATGATTATGACGAACACTAACCGGCTCTGATACCACTATTGGGACCGGGTGCATGTTGACAAGGATACGGGTTCGTAAAATTTTAAATTTTTACGTGCAGCGGAAGAATTAGCATAAAATAATTTCTCAAATTATTTTAACATCGTATCTAGCATGCAACCTTATGATGTGTGGACATGATCATAAATTAAAACTTTACGGAAAAGTAAACTAATTTACTTTGTACCTCGCGTAACTCGAAGAAAGGGACTAGATCCAACCGTCGCGTCCCTTGGAAGCTTCGCCTCTATTCGCGTCCACGCCGAGTTCTCTTCGGGATGACTTCACAAAGTCACGAGTTTTGTGCCGACGAGAACTACTAGATTCTCGGAAGGCACAACTAGAAGAACAAGAGAAAAGAATGGAAACTAACCAACAAGAAACGGAATCAAAATTCCGGGAAGAGAGGACTTGCGATCCGCTTCTTCTTCTTCTTGTTTGGCTCCTTCTTGGTGATGGTTGCTCACCCCAACCCTTGGAAGGGTGAGGGTGCGCCGGCCCTAGGTTGGACTAGGGGCGCCGGCCCTAAGATGCTCAAGGGGCGCTGGCCCTAGGTGGGAAGGAGAAGGAGAGGAAGAGAATAAGAGAGAGAGAGGGAGAGGGTTAATCTCTTGATTACTCTATTGATTGGAATTCAAGGCTAGTCTTGGTTCCTTTATATAGTAACCTCTCCCTTGCCAAGTCTCCCTCTTAACGGATTTTTCATAAGAAATTTATCCTATAAATTCTCTTATTAATTATTCCGTTTAAGCCAAGTTTTATTATAACTAACTTTATAATAAAACAAATACCTTCTCTCCTTTTATTATGGAATAAATTTTATAAGAAATTTATAAATTTTCTTATTATGGAAAAATCAATTCATAATTGATTTTATAAAATTAAAATAAACCATTCCATGGATCATTTTAACTTCCATAAAAAGGGAATAAATTTCTATAAATTTATTTCTATAAATTTCTTTATACAAATTTATTTATCCATAATTTATAAAACAAATCGCGCTAGATTTATTTTATTAATTAAACCAAATAAATTGGTTTTCTCCCCTTTTAATGGCCGGCCAAAACAAAGGGGTTTGGCACCCTCTTTGGCCGGCCAAACCGTGCCGAACCGATCGCGAATTAAACTCATTTAATTCGCCCAATAAGCCTTCAAAAGACTTAGCCATTTTAAGTTTCCGTTGCGCCTCTGATTAACTCAGATTCGACTTATTTCTCTTGATTGGAAAATCCAATTTTCAACTCGTTTTAAATCCCTCAGATTACTCGTAGTGCGTGTGACTAAATAGGCTTTCGATTTATGTTGGCCGTCTATAATTAACTAATTATAGAACGATCATGAGTGGCACCTAGTAGTACATCATGACCCCCAATCAATCGAAAGATCAACGGTTGACCTCAGAGGTAATTCTGAAACCCTTCAGCAGCTCTAATGAATCGTGCCCCATTCCCTGCACCATCTTATACCCACTTGGTTCAGGACATGGTCTGTTTGTGTCAGTCCCCACTAGACTGACTATGTCACACCTAGCCCAAGTAGTGTCTTTCTCGTCCTTTGGATTTCTAATTACTCTCATGTATTTAAGAGACTCATACTCTAAACATGATATGCTCTGGCCAGAGGCTTTGAGTAACAATCCGACGATAGGCCTGGGTATACATCTCCTCGCAAGGAGTGGTGAATCCTTTGTAGGCTGTTCAAACATCTTCGGGCACTTCGGCTTATACCCAATCATCCTGGGTCCACACCTCCTTGGAGATGCTTGCTTAAGATTGTTGGATCGTGAAAATCGATAGAGGGGGGGTGAATATCGGAAATCGTTCTTTTTCGGAAAACTAAGAGTAAGTGCACAGCGGAAATAAAAATAAGAGACAAAACACAAAGACACGGTGGTTTTTTACTTGGTTCGGAGCCTGTGTCGACTCCTACTCCAAGGCCCACGGTCGTTGAACGTTTACTTTGGGCAATTCTATATTCGCGCAAATAGGTTACACAATTTAATTACAAAATGAGTGCAATAAAATATAATAAATTAAGTACGCTCTTCTTTACCGACGTCCGGAGTAGGTCGATTCTTTCGGGGCAGCGGGACGTCGTCGGCTCGAGGTGAGGCGTTTCTGGAGCAAGGCACGAGCGTAGAAGAGCTTTGAGGAGTTGAGAGAATTGATGATGGAAGCCTGGGGTCGAGCGCCCTTTATATAGGGCTAGGGGGCGCCCGGGACGTCGGGGGCGCCCCCCACGTGGCCTTTGATCCACACAGATCTCGGTCAGCGTCTATCCTCTGGATCCGCTTTGACCGGGGCGCCCGAAGCGCTCGGGGTGCCCGCATTGACCGGGTCAAAGTTTTATCTTCTTGGCTTCGATGGCTTCTTAGTTCGAGGTAAGCGAATGGGGGCGCCCGCAGCGCAGGGGGCGCTCGGGAGCAGCGGGGGCGCCCGGGAGCACGGGGGCGCCCCGCCCAGCAACTTTTCGAACCCTTCTTCTTCTGATGTGTTTTGTATGTACCTTGGGGGCGCCCGGGACACTCCGGGCGCCCTACTCAGCCTTTGCCTCTCTCCTTTGAGGCTTTCTGAGCTGCAGACACACGTTCCTTCGGTCCTGCATCCAGGGTTAGTCCAAAACACAATAAAATATTTATTTGTTCATACAGCCTTAGCTGTCTTGGTTCTGACTTTGGTCTCCAAAATGGAGCCCTAGGTCGAACCAACACCTACTGTTCCTTCGACGGGGAACGCGCCCTCACCTACTCCTCTCGGGAGAATTTACCTGATGCCAACCGTTCCTTTGGTTGGACTTTTGCCTGACGGTCCTTTGTCAGGTCTTGTAAACTGGCAGTCCTTCGCCAGTTGCCTAGCAGTCCTTCGCTAGGGCTTTGTTGCTGGCAGTCCTTCGCCAGTGCCTAGCAGTCCTTCGCTAGGGCTTGATGCTGGCAGTCCTTCGCCAGTTGCCTAGCAATCCTTCGCTAGGGCTTTCTTTCCTGGCATTCCTTTGTCAGTGCCTAGCAGTCCTTCGCTAGGGCTTTTCCTGCACACTTGATTAACTTGTTAGAAAACAAGAAAGACTTAACTTTTGACCTATGTTGCCATTATCAAAACACAGGTTTGACTTAAGTGCATTTCTGCACCAACAAATATGTTAAAGTATAAGTCTCCATGACCAAGATGACTTGAACACCGCAAGTCAAAGGAACATTGCACTTAAGCTGCAGTAAGAACTTCATTGACATATCTATATAGATTACCATATGAAGTTTTACAGCTAGTCACTCCAATGAACTAGTTCCCTTAACTAGCATCCATGTTTATCTCCGGACATCCCAATGTCACCAGCCAGTGAGAATCAGCTGATTAGAGAATAACCCATGCTAGTCTCAACAGAATTGATAGTGTCTGTTTTTATCAATTCATCGACTAGGGATATTTTCAATACTTCACAATTGCACATGTAGAGATAATCACTAGTTGTGATCCCATCACAAATTCTCTTATGCTGTGAATTGTATTGCGGGCATTCAGTAGATGAGTTTAAGATCCCAATCAAATACACTAACATGTATACTCAAATAGTGAATTATCATTTATTAAAATAAATGTTTACAATCATAAGGCGATTGCCTCAGGACACTTCTCTCATATCACTAACATCAACTTGGTTCGTTGATAGTGGATGCTCCAAACACATGACCGAGGATAGATCATTGTTTACCACACTTCACAAGAAGAGTAGAGGTAATATATCTTTTGGTAACAATGGTAGTCTTAAGGTCATAGGAATAGGAGACATTCAAATATCCGAATATCTTAGAATTTCAAATGTCCTTCTAGTCAAGGGGATGAAATTTAATCTCCTAAGTGTGAGTCAGTTGTGTGACACGGGTTACACAATTTATTTCCAACCAAGTCAATGTCTAGTTAGACAAAATGACACCTTGGACACGGTACTAGTAGGAGCAAGAGTAGACAATATTTATCAAGTTTCATTTAAAAAACAATGCTAGGTTAGAATCAGTTAGAATCAACCACAAGATGGGTCTTTATGAACAAATTAGATGACCAAGGTAAAATCACTAGGAACAAGGCTAGATTGGTTACTAGGGGGTTCAACCAAGTTGAGGGATTAGATTATGATGAGACCTATGACCCCGTAGCTAGGTTAGAATCAATTAGAATTCTACTAGCCTATGCCGCTCACATTGGTTTCACACTTCACCAAATGGATGTGAAGTCGGCATTCCTAAATGGGATCATTAAGGAAGAGGTTTATGTAGAACAACCCCCCGGGTTTGAGGACCCCAACTATCCAAGACATGTATTCAAATTAAGGAAAGCCTTATATGGATTGAAACAAGCTCCCCGGGCTTTGTATGAGAGACTTTCCTCATTTCTAGTGTCTAAGGGGTTTAGGAGAGGAACAATTGACCCTATATTGTTCCTAAAATCTAAGGATAAGGATATATTTGTTGCCCAAATCTATGTAGACGATATCATTTTTGGGTCAACAAATAATGACTTCCTACAAGAATTCATCAATTGCATGGAAGATGAATTTGAGATGAGTCTTGTAGGAGAGTTAACCTTTTTCTTAGGCCTTCAAGTTAAGCAAACTAATGAAGGTACACATGTATTTCAAACTAAATATGCTAAGGAGATGTTAAAGAAATTTGGTTTAGAAAATGCTAAGGAAGCATCTACACCCATAGGAACTAATGTGAAAATGGATATTGACATTGAAGGGAAAATGGTAGACCCTAAACAATATAGGAGCATGATTGGTAGCGTCCTATACCTAACCGCTAGTAGACCCGACATACTTTTTGCGGTAGGTATGTGTGCAAGGTACCAATCTTGTGCCAAAGAGTCCCATTTGATAGTAGTCAAGAGGATCCTAAGGTATGTGAAAGGTACCCTCAATGTCGGACTTTGGTATCCTAGAACCCCTAGTGTTGATCTAATTGGATACACCGATTCAGACTATGCGGGGTGTAAGCTAGATAGGAAGAGTGTTGGTGCAGAATGCACCAAAGTCAAACCTGTGTTTTGATAATGACAACAGAGGTCAAAAGTTAAGTCTTACTTGTTGTCTAATAAGTTACTCTAGTGTACAGGAAAAGCCCTAGCGAAGGACTGCTAGGCACTGGCGAAGGAATGTCAGGGCAAAAAGCCCTAGCGAAGGACTGCTAGGCACTGGCGAAGGAATGCCAGAGTCAAAAGCCCTAGCGAAGGAATGCTAGGCACCTGGTAAAGGAATGCCAGGGTAAAAAGCCCTAGCGAAGGACTGCTAGGCACCGGGCGAAGGACAGCTCGGCATCCAAGCCCTGGCAAAGGACCGCCAGGCAAAAGTCCAACCAAAGGAGCGGTTGACATCAGGTAAATTCTCCCGAGAGGAGTAGGTGAGGACGCGCTCCCCGTCGAGGGAACAGTAGGCGTCGGTTCGACCTAGGGCTCCATTTTGGAGACCAAAGTCAGAACCAAGACAGCTAAGGCTGTATAAACTAATTGTGTTATTGTGTTTTGGACTAACCCTGGATGCAGGACCGAAGGAACGTGTGTCTGCAACTCAGAGAGCCTCAAAGGAGTGAGGCAGCAGCTGAGCAGGGCGCCCTGAGTGTCCAGGGCGCCCCCAAGGTGAACCAGAACCAATTGAAGCAAAAAGGGCTTCGGCTGCTTACTGGGCAGGGCGCCCTCAGCAGCCAAGGCGCCCTCGTCAACCAGGGCGCCCTCAGCAGCCAGGGCGCCCCCGCGCCCAAGACTGCGAAGCTTCTTTATCCACAGTCGAGATTTCTGCGCGGAAGAAGTCAGCCAATGCGCCCTCTGCGACCAGGGCACCCCCAGAGTCAAACTTATCCCTATTCGGATGGGATAACGTCTGACCGAGCTAAAAGTGGATCGCCTGACACGTGGCAGGGCGCCCCCGACGTCCAGGGCGCCCCGGAGTGCTATAAATAGCACCCAACACCCAAGCCTTTGACAAGAACTTCGATCCAAAGCTTCCACGCTCTTCTGTGCTCACGCCTTGTTCCGGAAACTGCCCAACTCGAGCGATGACTTCCCGCTGCTCCGGAAAGTCAACCTACAACCGGACGTCGGTAAAAGAAGAGATTTTTTATTAAAAGTTTATGGTGCTATACTTGTAAATATATTCTTGTAAACTGATTTTGCGTTCATATAGAATTGCCCAAAGTAAACGATCAACGATCGTGGGCCTTGGAGTAGGAGTCGACCTAGGCTCCGAACCAAGTAAAAAATACTGTGTTCGCGTGTTTTAATTTCTTTCCGCTGTGCAAATTGCTCTCTCCATAAATTCGAAAAGTTTACCGATATTCACCCCCCTCTATCGGTTCTATCGATCCAACAAGTGGTATCAGAGCGGGGAAGTTCAAACTTGGTGCAACCACCAGTTTGAAAATTTCTTTTCGGATTTTCTTTATTATTTTCAAATTTTTTTAAAATATTTTTTTTTGTTCGAATTTTTTCTCGTTAATCGAGGTTGGTGCAACACCCCTCGATATTTTATTTCTCTTATTCAGCACTACTAATCCAAGACCTAGTCTTGGAAAATTTGTTTTTCTGTTAGTTTTTCTGTTACAGATTAAAATGGCCATGCAAGAGGGATTCAGCACCGCCAGACCTCCACTTTTTAGTGGAGAAGACTTTTCTTACTGGAAAAGTCGTATGGAGGTCCACCTGAAAACTCAGGTGGATATGTGGATCATCATCCAGTCCGGTCTGGAGATCCCCAAAGACGCCAAAGGACAACCACAAAGCTACTCGGATGGGACAACACCCTAAAACGCAAAATAGAAGCCGATGCAAAAGCAACACAAACCCTACAATGCGGGCTGACAAAGAAAGAGCTGAACCGAGTAGGCCCCTTCAGCAGTGCCAAAGAGCTATGGGCAAAATTGATTAAGCTACACGAAGGAACGTCAGACACCAGGATCAGCAAGAGGGATCTGCTCCTGAACAAACTGTACACTATCAAGATGGCCGACAACGAAATAGCAGCCCAACTCCACACACGCATCCAAGAATTAATGAACGGTCTTCACACGATAGGTCACAAGGTCGAAAATCGTGACCTAATAAGGTATGCCCTAAACGCTTTCCCTAGAAATACCTTGTGGGCATCTATGGTATATGCATACAAGGTTTCAAGGGATCTCTCCAAAGTTAAATTAGATGAATTATTTTCTGAGTTAGAACTTCATGAGCAGACTAACTGCAATATGGCCGAGAAGAGTATTGCCTTTTTTGCAGGAAAAACTGGAAAATCAACAAAAAAAAGAAACCTCAACCTCAACCCGAGCCCAACTCTGATTCAGACGAAGAAGATGAAGAAGGAGATCAATCTGAGCTGGTCTGATTGGCCCGAAGCTACTACAAAAAATTGAAAAATCAAGCCAACACACGGAGGACAAGCCGAAGAAATTAAGGACGAACCAGCTGAACCATCAAATGACAAACACAAGCCCAACGTAACCTGCTACGAGTGCAAGAAGAAGGGCCACTACAAGACAGAATGTCCAAATCTGAAGGAGTCCAAGAAGGCAAGAAGGAAAAAGGCACTCCAAGCAACCTGGGACGAATCTTCCTCAGAAGAAGAAGAGGAAGCACCCCAGTCAAACCTACTAGCCCTGACCGCCTCAGAAAAAGTCGAGACTGAGTCAGAATCAGAACAGGACGACGGCGAGCTAACTTTTACAGAAGACGGCGAAATTAAGGTAACTGGTTTTAATAGATGTCAATTAAGTAAATTAATTTCGTTTCTTTCTCGAGATTTGGCAAAAGCCAAACTCCGAGTCGAGCCCCTCCGACAGGAAGTAAAACTCCTGAAAGAGAGAGCTGACTCTAAACCCTTAACCGAGAAGGTTCAGGAAGGAACTCCTACTCAAGTTGAAAATCTTGAAAAGGAAAACTCCTCCCTGAAAACTCAGGTTAAGAATCTTAGATCAGCCTTAGAACGATTTATTTCTGGTTCCAAAAATCTTGACATGATTCTTGGGAAACAGAAGTCCGTTCTAAATCGATCCGGACTTGGCTACCGAACTAAATCCCGACAAAGATCGTATTTGGCTGTACTGAATCAGTCCAGAAGAAAAATTCAGGCATGGGTACCTAAACTGTGCCTGAACCAACCAACTGGATCAAATCTGTATTGGATCCCCAAGGACAAGATTCACATCTTGCCTAACCATCACCGTGGCTTTAGTCCAGGGGGAGCCAAACTGAAAACAATATTTATAGTTCATTAAAATTTAATTTTTTTTGCAAATTGTTTGATTGATTGTTTATTTAAAATTTCTGCAATTTACCATGTTTAAAATTAGAAATGGTTAGTATAAGGACTGAACACACTTAACTGAAACTTGACAACATAGTATTGGGTGGAGGTGAGATGATAGTACGTTAGGGAAGCCAATTTGGCAGAACTAGCCGAAGCTACCGATCCAAGACCCAAACTAGTTAGACCAGAAATTTTTCAAAGAATAATTTTGAAAATGAAATTTCATTAAAAGGCTTTGTCAAGGAAAGGGTGGATGATCCCATAAGTCTACGGCCAAAGAAGACCTAGTGCCTCGCCAAGACCTGGAAGCCAATTTCTGAAATTCAAATTCAAATTAATTTTTGTCAAATTCGAATCTAACACAAAAATTCAGTTATTTGTAGATTTAAACTTCTTTTAAAAATTTAATTGTTTTCAAAATTAAGTTTTTTAAAAATTTAATCGTTTTCAAAATTAATTAAGTTTTCAAAATTTAATTATTTTTAAAATAAACTTTCAACTTTCAAAACTATCAAAACCTGTCTCACAAAATCTATAAGGTTAACGTGATTGAAAACCCTAGATTTGGGTGAGACAGTAAAATTAAGACTCAATTATGATTCCTTTAATACCTGTGTTACAGTAAAATTCTATATTTCAAACCATGGTCAACATAGTCAAACCACGGTCAACATAGTCAAACCATGGTCAACATACTCAAACCACGGTCAATATAGACAAACCATGGACAACATAGTCAAACCAGGTCAAATCTGGTCAAATGCACTCCCTTAGGGTTAAAACCTAGTCCTTAGGGCGCCCAAATCCGTGTGGGCGCCCCAAGGCTGGTCAAAAAGCTCCTCTGCCACTGCACGCTGACCAGGGCGCCCTGTAGCTTCAGGGCGCCTTCGTATACCCCTTCATTGGTCAAAAGCTGCCAAAAGGCAGCTGCAGCTCTGTTTAGGGCGCCCTCGTCAGGCGGGGCGCCCTCCCACAGTCCTTTCACGGCAGAAAGCTGCCGAAAGGTAACTGCAGGCCTGGTCAAGGCGCCCTCACCGGTCGGGGCGCCCTCGCCAGTCAGGGCGCCCTCCCGAGAAAGGGCGCCCGAAACTGCCTATAAAAAGGGGCTCCCTTCCCCTTCTTCTCTTCATACCCAAAACACTTCTCCTCAACTTTCTACCTTCCAAGAGATCTTGCAACCCTCTCAAGCTCTCAAGCCCTCATCTTCAACAATGCCTCCCCGAGCAAACCGGTATATTTTTTTTGTTAATTTCTTTTCAATTTTTCATTAAATGCATACTTTCTTTAAGTATACATTCTTTCTCTTAGAAGACGCCGACCTAATCAGGCAGAACCCGGTACTCAACCTAGTCCTGATCCTAGGTTTCCCAATTTAGAATTATGTAATAAGTTCTCTCGTACCACCTATAAACATATCAAGACAAGTTACTTGAATAGACTATTCTTCACCCAATCCTGTCCCCTAGCTATGAACGTCATAAACCACTACCAACTGGACAATCTCGTATTCTGCACCCACCCAATCAATACTTCCTTATGTGCAGAATTTTACAATAATATCATTAGACAGGATAATCTCATGTTCTCCACCATGGTTCAAGGTATTCCCTTAACTATCACACCAACATTACTGAACCGATTTCTAGGACTACGACCCTCGCAGTCCACCTTCTGTTGTTATCCTCCTAGGGAGCCTCCCTTTGATGCTCCCTACTCTCACATCACCTTAGATACATTACACTCATATTTCTTTAGGCAACCAGTGGCCAGACGATTTCAGTCAGTCGATTTAGAGGTCCAGGACTACGCTCTATATAGGGTCTTAGTCCGATGTATTCTGCCATTATCCACCAGGGACGTCACCACTATGCGACCATTCCATACATTTCTTCTGTACGCCCTGATTCACCAGCTAGATATTGATATAGGACTTCATATATTTCACACTATCCTACACGCATCCAGTGTGACCACGCAAGGGCGGGTACGCACACCCTACTGCCACATTATCACGTCCCTATTACATTACCATGGTAGGAACATTACCGAGGGAGAAATGACCGATCTGACCGACTACGATGAAATAGGCTATAGAAACTTCGCCCTAGCAGGTATAGAGGTGTCCGGTACCGGGGTCCTATCCTGGAGACGTCGGAGAGCAGCTCCCCAGATCGATTCGGACGAGGAAGTCGAGTACGACGTCGCAGATATAGCAGCAGAAGCCCGAGCCCATATAGACGAGCCCGCTCCACCGACACTCTACGAGAGAGTGACCCGTATGGAGACACAGATACAGAGTCTCCGAGAGGAGGTCGAGGCCTCTCACATAGAGCAGATGGACGCTCACCGAGCTGATAGAGAAGTAGCTGATGCACGATTCTTAGAGATGATGGCACGATTCGATTTATGGCAGTCGGGTCCATCTGATCATCCCGGTCCTTCATCTTAGATTTACTTCACATTATACTCGTAACTATCTGATTGCACCTACTCAGTAGGGTTGACTTATGTTTTGACTATTTGACTGTATTGACTTTACTATATGGACTAACCCTTGACTACTTGATTCCATTACATTCAGAGTTAGGATTGTGCTCTGTAGAATAGAGTAACTCAATTTTTTTACTGCTCTACTTGTTTTTTTTTAAAATTGTTTCTAAAAATAGAATTTGAAAAACTGTTTTACTTAATTTCAAAATCAGTTTTCACTTTCGACTTAGTTTTATTTTTATTTCAAAACTACCCCTTTTCAAAACTTGGGCTTTTTCAAAAATGGACTTAGCCTAGGCCCTAACTCTAGAACTGCATGCACCTATAGACTTAGAAGCCAACATCTCACAAGCACCTTAGGGTACTTTTGATTGATAACCTAGAAAGGGTTGAGATGCTTAGGTCTTTGCCTTAATTCAAGATGCTTTAAGTCAGTGCATCTGCAGTAAGTGGGGCACTAAATACAACCTACACAGCAATCAAGTTAAGTGTCAAGTTTAGAAAATCTAACTTGAACAGAAACACTTAACTTGACAAACCCTAGCAAAAGCTACTGTTTATAACAGTTAGTAAGTAGCTAATTGGGTTAGACAGGTCCCTACTGAGAAAATTGACTGATTTGATCGAATTATAAAATGGTTCAGTATAGCAAATTCGTTTATGAAATTTTTTTTTCTGCTACATTTATCTGTTTTTGATTTATGACAAAGGGGGAGAGATGGGAAAGGAGAGAGTAAAACATTTTTTGCTCAAATATTTTTTACTCTATCCTTTATTCAAAAAGTTTTCAAAATTTTCTTATTCTTTATTCAAAAAGCTTTCATTCAAAAAAAGTTTTCAAAATGTTCTTATCCTTTATTCAAAAAGCTTTCAAAATATTTAAGTTTTTTAAGTACTTAAACTTTTCAAAAACCTTTGCAAAATTAGCTAAGTACTTAAGCAAAAATCTTTTTCAAATTATTAACTAAGTACTCAGTTTTTTTTTTTCAAATTTATTAATTAAGTAAGTACTTAAGTTTTTCAAAATCTATTAAGTACTTAAGCTTTCCAAATGTACTAAAGTTTTTCTTACTAAGTAGTTAAGCCTTTGAAATCTTACCAAGTACTTAAGTTAACACCTTCAAAACTTTTGAGTACCTTAAAACTTAAAGCTTCAAACATTTTTAGTACTCTAAAATGATGCTTCAAAAACCCTCCTATGTACTTTTAACTTAAGTACCTAAAACTTAAGCTTTCAAAGCATAAATTCACTCCAAGTAATGTTTTTCTTAAAACCCACGAATTTTTGAAAAATCTAGGGGGAGATTCTCTCCAGGGGGAGGGAACAAATTTCTTGCTTTTGATTAAACATAACTTTTTGAACTAAGGTTGCCATAAATCAAAAAGGGGGAGATTGTTGGTGCAGAATACACCAAAGTCAAACCTGTGTTTTGATAATGGCAACAGAGGTCAAAAGTTAAGTCTTACTTGTTGTCTAATAAGTTACTCTAGTGTACAGGAAAAGCCCTAGCGAAGGACTGCTAGGCACTGGCAAAGGAATGCCAGGGCAAAAAGCCCTAGCGAAGGACTGCTAGGCACTGGCGAAGGAATGCCAGAGTCAAAAGCCCTAGCGAAGGAATGCTAGGCACCTGGCGAAGGAATGCCAGGGTGAAAAGCCCTAGCGAAGGACTGCTAGGCACCGGGCGAAGGACAGCTCGGCATCCAAGCCCTAGCAAAGGACCGCCAGGCAAAAGTCCAATCAAAGGAGCGGTTGGCATCAGGTAAATTCTCCCAAGAGGAGTAGGTGAGGACGCGTTCCCCGTCGAGGGAACAGTAGGCGTCGGTTCGACCTAGGGCTCCATTTTGGAGACCAAAGTCAGAACCAAGACAGCTAAGGCTGTATAAACTAATTGTGTTATTGTGTTTTGGACTAACCCTGGATGCAGGACCGAAGGAACGTGTGTCTGCAACTCAGAGAGCCTCAAAGGAGTGAGGCAGCAGCTGAGCAGGGCGCCCTGAGTGTCCAGGGCGCCTCCAAGGTGAACCAGAACCAATTGAAGCAAAAAGGGCTTCGGCTGCTTACTGGGCAGGGCGCCCTCAGCAGCCAAGGCGCCCTCGTCAGCCAGGGCGCCCTCAGCAGCCAGGGCGCCCCTGCGCCCAAGACTGCGAAACTTCTTTATCCACAGCCGAGATTTCTGCGTGGAAGAAGTCAGCCAAGGCGCCCACTGCGACCAGGGCGCCCCCAGAGTCAAACTTATCCCTATTCGGATGGGATAACGTCTGACCGAGCTAAAAGTGGATCGCCTGACACGTGGCAGGGCGCCCCCGACGTCCAGGGCGCCCCGGAGTGCTATAAATAGCACCCAACGCCCAAGCCTTTGACAAGATCTTCGATCCAAAGCTTCCACGCTGTTCTGTGCTCACGCCTTGTTCCGGAAACTGCCCAACTCGAGCGACGACGTCCCGCTGCTCCGGAACGTCAACCTACAACCGGACGTCGGTAAAAGAAGAGATTTTTTATTAAAAGTTTATGGTGCTATACTTGTAAATCTATTCTTGTAAACTGATTTTGCGTTCATATAGAATTGCCCAAAGTAAACGATCAACGATCGTGGGCCTTGGAGTAGGAGTCGACCTAGGCTCCGAACCATGTAAAAAATACTGTGTTCGCGTGTTTTAATTTCTTTCCGCTGTGCAAATTGCTCTCTCCATAAATTCGAAAAGTTTACCGATATTCACCCCCCCTCTATCGGTTCTATCGATCCAACAATGAGTACAAGTGGAGGGTGTCAATTCCTTGGATCTTCCTTAGTTAGTTGGAGTAGTAGGAAACAACCATGCGTTGCCCTATCAACAACGGAAGCAGAATATGTGGCAATGGGTGGATGTGTTTCCCAACTCCTTTGGATCATGCATACCCAAGAAGATTATGAGCTACATTACACTAAGGTCAAAGTCTTGTGTGATAATGTAAGCACAATCAATTTAACTAAAAATCCGGTTCACCATTCTAGGACAAAACACATTGAAGTGAAACATCACTTCATTAGAGACCATGTGGCAAGGGGAGACATAGAATTACACTATGATGAATCAAAGTCGAACTTAGCCGACATTTTTACCAAGCCTCTTCCCGAATCGGAGTTTACATCCTTAAGAAGAGGCCTTGGAATGTGTTTTGTGGAAGTATAGGATGAACTTGGAGACACTAGCTTTGAAAAAGGATGCTTGATCCATTAGGGTGATACATTTGGCTCACTTGTGCTTGTGGAACATTGTTGAACCATTAAAAGTATCAAAATATCAAAACTAGACCAACTATGGGGGAGGCAAGTGTTTAATCAATAGACACCTTGCTAAAAAACATAGTTGGATATTTTAAAACTTTGAAAACCATTTTATGTTCTACATACTGTGACATGCTTTTAAAAGTCATATATTTGCAAAATTGATTTCAAAGTTTGATACAAAATGTAGTTGTTTTCAAAACTTTTGGATTTTTAATAAAAGTCATGCATGTTTGAAATTTTATATGGTTTAATATTTTTTTCCTGATAGAGTATAACATTTCAAACATGAATGCAAAATTTTACAATTTTTGGAATTTTCTGGGAGTTTCTGAAATTCGACAGAAAAGATGAAATTTCAGACTGATAGCGTATCAGTCGACTGCCCTATGGGCAGTCGACTGGCATAGCTATTTTCAGCTGCTATGAGAAATTTCAAAAATAAATTATTCTCACATTTGATGCCACAGGTTTGGGTTGCTTGAGGCAATCTTTTTGATGGTGTCAAAGGGGGAGAATGGATGATTTAAGTTAGAATTTTAACTTGAAATGGATGGTTTAAGGTTTCTTTATAACTTAGAATTTGAATGTCAAAATAGAGAAGACATGGATTAAGGGGGAGGTACCTCTTAGGTTATGATATGTCTTATATTTTAACATTGTTGTTGATAACTTAACTTGGATTTAGATTTGAATTGAAAAATGGGGAGAAGACATAGATTAAGGGGGAGGTTACCTCTTAGGGTTACTATGTCTTATGCGTTTTCAATTGTTATCTATTGTTGTTGTTTGTGCTAATGCTATTTATCTCTAACTTAAACATATTGCCACGCATCAAAAATGGGGAGATTGTTGAGGCAATCGACCCTTAAATGATTGGAAGATCATGGTTTTGATGCATGGGCGAATAGGTTTAAAGTTAGAGTGTTATGTTGTATTTGATTTGTGTGATTGAGATTGCAGGACTTGGAGAACCGCACTTGGTGGACCTATCCGAGGGACGAGAGCCGAGGGAGGAGAGCTCTAAGGGCAAGCCGAGAAGTGGACTTCAAAGTGTTGGAGTAGAAGGCACCTAAGTCAAACCTGTGTTTTGATAATGGCAACAGGGTTCAAAAGTTAAGTCTTACTTGTTATCTAATATGTTACTCTAGTGTGCAGGGTAAAACGCCCTAGCGAAGGACTGCTAGGCACTGGCGAAGGAATGCCAGGGTAAAAAGCCCTAGCGAAGGACTGCTAGGCACTGGCGAAGGAATGCCAAGGTAAGAACCCCTAGCAAAGGACTGCTTGGCGCCAGGCGAAGGACAGCCTGGGACTGAAGCCCTAGCGAAGGAATGCTAGGCACCGGGCGAAGGACAGCTCGGCATCCAAGACCTGGCGAAGGACCGCGAGGCAAAAGTCCAACCAGAGGAACGGTTGGCATCAGGTACATTCTCCCGAGAGGAGTAGGTGAGGACGCGTTCCCCGTCGAGGGAACAGTAGGCGTCGGTTCGACCTAGGGTTCCATTTTGGAGACCCAAAGTCAGAACCAAGACAGCTAAGGCTGTACAAACTAATATTTTATTGTTTTATTGTGTTTTGGACTAACCCTGGATGCAGGACCAAAGGAACGAGTGTCTGCAGCTCAGAGAGCCTCAAAGGAATGAGGCAACAGCTGACCAGGGTGCCCGGAGTGTTCCGGGCGCCCCCAAGGTAAACACAAAACACAAGAAAGCAAAGCAAGCTTCGACAGCTACTCTCCCGGGCGCCCCCATGCTCCCGGGCGCCCCCGCTGCTCCCGGGCGCCCCCGCTGCTCCCGGGCGCCCCCAGTGCTCCGGGCGCCCCCAATAGCAAGCCATCGAAGCACAAGCCAGCGAAGCCAAGGGATAAGGTTTGACCCGGTCAACCCGGGCGCCCCCAGCGTCCCGGGCGCCCCGGTCAAGATGTGATCCCGAGTTTGAAGGGATCAGACGTTGACCGAGCGAAAGGGGGATCGACCGACACGTGGGGGGGCGCCCCCGACGTTCCGGGCGCCCCCAGGCCCTATAAAAAGACCCTCGAACCAAGGCTTCAGAACAACAATTTCATTCAACGCTTCTACGCTCTTCTGCTCCCGCGCTCTGCTCCGGAAACCTCCCGACACGAGACTCAAGCGCCGACGACGTCCTCCCGCTCCGAAAATACCATCTACTCCGGACGTCGGTAAAGAAGAGTTGAATTTTAATTTACTGCACTTATTCTGTAATCAATCTTTGTAAACTGCTTTTGCGCCTCATATAGAATTGCCCAAAGTAAACGATCAACGATCGTGGGCCTTGGAGTAGGAGTCGACCTAGGCTCCGAACCAAGTAAAAATCACTGTGTTTGCGTGTTTTGCTTTTTATCTTCCGCTGTGCAAATTCTCTATCTTAAAATCCGAACGCTTTCCGATATTCACCCCCCCTCTATCGGTTCTCTCGATCCAACAAGTGGTATCAGAGCGGGGAAGTTCAAATTTGGTGCAACCACCAGTTTGAAAATTTTTCAGATTTTTTTATTTTATTTTCTTTTTCTCGTTCGAATTTCTTCTAAATCCTTCGTTCGAATTTTTTTTTCTTTTCATTAATCGAGGTTGGTGCAACACCCCTCGTTATTTTATTTTCCTTATCCCTCACCACTAATCCAAGACCAAGTCTTGGGAGATTTTTTTCTTGTTAGTTATCTTTTTCAGATTAAATGGCCATGCAAGAAGGATTCAGCACCGCCAGACCTCCACTTTTCAGTGGAGAAGACTTTTCCTACTGAAAAAGTCGAATGGAGGTCCACCTGAAAACTCAAGTGGACATGTGGATTATCATCCAGTCCGGACTGGAGATTCCCACAAATGCTGAAGGACTACCTCAAAGCTACACAGAGTGGGACACCGCTCTGAAACGAAGAATCGAAGCAGACGCAAAGGCGACTCAGACCCTCCAATGTGGCTTAACAAAAGAGGAGCTGAACCGGGTGGGCCCCTTCAACAGTGCCAAGGAGTTGTGGGCAAAATTGATCGAGTTGCACGAAGGAACATCAGACACTCGGATCAGCAAAAGAGACCTGCTTCTGAACAAGCTGTACACCATCAAAATGGCCGACAACGAAACAGCTGCTTAGCTTCACGCCCGGATTCAAGAACTAATGAACGATCTTCACACTATTGGTCACAAGGTAGAAAACCATGACCTAATAAGGTATGCTCTAAATGCTTTCCCTAGAAACACATTGTGGGCATCTATGGTAGATGCATACAAGGTCTCAAGGGATCTTTCAAAAATTAAACTCGATGAATTATTTTCCGAATTAGAACTTCATGAACAGACTAACTGCAATTTGGCCGAGAAAGGTATTGCCTTTGTTGCAGGAAAAACTGGAAGGTCAACAAAGAAGAAACCTCAACCTGAACCCGAGTCTAACTCAGACTCAGACTCAGAAGACGAAGAAGGAGATCGACCTAAGCTGGTCCGATTGGCCCGAAGCTACTATAAGGAATTGAAGAACCAAACCAACAGAAAGAAGGCCAACCGAAGAAAGGACGAACCAGCTGAACCCACAAATGACAAAAACAAGCCCAACGTGACTTGCTACGAGTGCAAGAAGAAGGGCCACTACAAGACGGAGTGTCCAAACCTAAGGGAGACCAAAAAGACAAGAAGAAAGAAAGCACTCCAAGCAACCTGGGACGAATCTTCCTCAGAAGAAGAAGAAGAAGCACCCCAGTCAAACCTACTAGCCCTGACCGCCTCAGAAGAAGTTGGGACCGAGTCAGAATCAGAACAGGACGACGACAGACTAACCTTTTCAGAAGACGGCAAATCAAGGTAAGTGGTTTCAATAAAAGTCAATTAAACGAACTTATTTCATATCTTTCTCGAGATTTGGCGAAAGCCAAACTCCGAGTCGAATCCCTCCGACAGGAAGTAAAACTCCTGAAAGAGGGAGCTGACTCTAAATCCTTAACCGAGAAAGTTCAAGAAGGAACTCCTACTCAAGTTGAAAAACTTGAGAAAGAGAACTCCTCCCTGAAAACTCAGGTTAAGGATCTTAGATCAGCTTTAGAACGATTCACATCTGGTTCCAAG
The DNA here is from genome assembly GCA_024364735.1 of Boesenbergia rotunda. NCBI lineage: Eukaryota > Viridiplantae > Streptophyta > Magnoliopsida > Zingiberales > Zingiberaceae > Boesenbergia > Boesenbergia rotunda. The sequence continues at coordinate 406,928 of JAGFNQ010000325.1, read as the reverse complement.
GGTCTTGACATGATTCTTGGAAAGCAGAAATCAGTTCTAAATCGATCCGGACTTGGCTATAGAACCAAATCTAGACAAAGATCTTACTTTGCCGTACTGAATCAGTCCAGAAGTAAAGTTCAGGCATGGGTACCCAAACTGTGCCTGAACAACCGACTGGATCAAATCAGTATTGGATCCCCAAGGACAAGATTCACATCTTGTCTAACCATCATCGTGGCTTTAGTCCAGGGGGAGCCAAACTGAAAACTATATTTATTGTTAGATAAAATTTAATTCTTGATTGCAAATTGCATGTTTGATTGTTTATTTAAATTTCTACAATTTATCATGCTTAAAGTTAGGATTGATTAGTTTAAGGACTGAACAAACTTAACTGAAACTTGAAAACATAGTATTGGGTGGAGGTGAGATGATAGTACGTTAGGGAAACCAATTCTAATAAGATCAAGTTTACTTGGTCTCTTTAGACTGGTGAAACTAGCCGAAGCTACCGATCCAAAACTCAAACTAGTTAGACCAGAATTTTTCAAAGATTAATTTTGAAAATGAAACTTCATTAAACGGCTTTGTCAAGGAAAGGGTTGATGATCCAATAAGGCTACGGCCAAAGAAGGCCTAGTGCCTCGCCAAGACCTGGAAGCCAATTTTTGAATTTCAAATTCAAATTACTTTTTGTCAAATTCAAATCTAACACAAATTTTCAGTTAAGTATAGATTCAAACATTTCTTTTCAAAATAAACTTAACTGTCTTCAAAATTAATTTAAGACCTTCTAAATAAAAATTAGCTTTTTCAAAATAATTTTACTTGTCAAAACCTGTCTCACAAAACCTATAAGGCTAACGTGATTGAAAACCCTAGATTTAGGTGAGACAGACTAGGCAGTGAAACTCAATTTAAGGTATTCCTGACTCTAATTGGATCCAAATCAATAAAACTCTTTATGTGTAGGAACATAAAGATTTGGACCAATGGATGTTGGATAGCGGTTGCTCCAGACACATGACTGGAGATAAATTGAAGTTCACCAAACTCAAGTTCATGAATCTAGGCTCAGTGGCATTTGGCAACAATGCTACACTCAAGGTAATTAAGTCAGGTAATATTGAACTCAAATCTGACTTTGTTATTAAGAAAGTTCTTTTGGTTGAAAACTCAATTTTAACTTACTTAGCATAAGTCAGTTATGTGATTCTGGTTATATAGTCACCTTCAACAATTCTAACTGCCTGATTAGAAATGTACAAGACTCAGAAATCATGCTTAAGGGCACTAGGAAAAATAATGTATACACTATAAACCTACCCCTAGTACCCAAATGTATGTTAACTCAGTTAGAACAATCAAACCTCTGGCATAGGAGATTAGGTCATACCAATCTGAGAACTATCTCAAAAATCACCCAACTTGGATTAATCAAAGGTATCCCTAAAATTAAAAATAATGAAAACCTAATATGTGAATCATGCAATCAAGGCAAACAAACCAAATCTAATCACAAATTAATCCAATCTGATTCAACTCAAACCACACTTGAGCTCCTGCATCTTGACCTATTTGATTCACATGGAGCCAAGTCACTAAGCGGGAACCGATACTGCTTAGTAATAGTTGATGATTACTCTAGGATCACCTGGGTTAGGTTTCTAAAAACCAAAGATGAAACCCTAAACCTATTTAATGAATTCTACAAACTAATTGCAAATCAAAACGATACTAAAATTAAAAGACTTAGGAGTGACCACGGGGGAGAATTTGAAAATCAACGGTTCGAGGAATTCTGTAAGGTAAATGGGTATTTACATGAATTTTCATGTCCTAGAACCCCCCAACAAAATAGAATAGTCGAAAGAAGGAATAGAACATTATAGGAAGCCGCTAGGGCTATGCTCAACGAATTTAGCCTAGCAAACCAATATTGGGCAGAAGCAATTAGTACGGCTTGTTACATCCAAAATAGGGTTCTGATTAACAAGCGACACAACAAAACACCCTATAAACTGTACTACCATAGACTCCCAAATCTACACTACCTAAGGGTCTTTGGATGCAAAGTCCATATCCTAAACACCAAAGACTATTTAGGAAAATTTCAGTCCAAGTCAAACCCAGGTATCTTCCTAGGATACTCAACCACAAGTAGAGCCTATAGAGTTTACAACAAAAAAACTAAGAAAATTGAAGAAACAACAAACTTAATATTTGATGAAGAAATCAACTCAACATCTAATAATCCAGACCTAACTTCATCAAATTCTGATCAAGAAAATAATGAACAAACAAGTGAATCTTTAATTGAACCCTTAAACGAACTAACTATTGAACCAATTAATGAGTCAACTGAACCAATTATCGAACCAACAAATCAACCAGCCCAAAGAGTCGAATCCAATAGTGAACCAAACCGACCAGTCGGACCTGAGGCTGAACCAAGTTTTAGAAGAACCAAGAAACCCAGACTTAGTCACCCAACCGATCAAATTGTGGGTGATCCAACTCTAGGAGTTCGGACTAGATCCTCCTACAGAAACCTTAGTCAAATAGCTATGATATTAAAAATTGAACCCAAAACTATAGAGGAAGCCCTACCTGACCCTGATTGGATCATAGCTATGCAAAAAGAATTAGCCCAATTTGAGAGGAACCAAGTCTGGGAACTAGTGCCTAAACCTGAAGGCAAATCCATCATTGACACTAAGTGGGTCTTTAGGAATAAGCAAAATGATCAAGGAGAAATAGTGAGAAACAAAACCCGCTTAGTAGCTAAGGGATTCAGCCAAGTAGAGGGATTAGATTATGATGAAACATATGCCCCAGTAGCTAGACTTGAGTCCATTAGAATGTTGTTAGCCTTTGCATCCCATAAAGGATTTAAGCTATACCAAATGGATGTAAAGTCAACTTTCCTAAATGGATTCATTAAAGAAGAAGTTTATGTAGGACAACCCCCTGGGTTTGAGGACTTAGACAGACCTGACCACGTTTACAAATTAACTAAAGCACTATATGGGTTAAAACAAGCACCTAGGGCTTGGTATGAACGTTTATCAACTTACTTAACTTCTAAAGAATTTAAACAAGGACAAATTGACTCAACCTTATTTATTAAAACCATAGGAAAAGATATATTTATTACCCAAATTTACGTAGATGACATAATCTTTGGATCCACCAACACAAACTTCCTAAAAGAGTTTGTCAAGATAATGGAAAATGAATTTGAAATGAGCTTAGTTGGTGAGCTTACCTTCTTCCTAGGACTACAAATCAAACAAACTAGAGATGGAAACTACGTCCATCAATTCAAATATGCTAAAGAGTTAATAAAGAAATTTAAAATGGATAACTCTAAAAGCATAAGTACCCCCATGGCCACTAATGTAAAAATAGATAGTGACCCTGATGGTAAGGCAGTAGACCTCAAACTATATAGAAGTATGATAGGTAGTCTACTGTACCTTACAGCCAGCAGACCTGATATTCTTTTTGCTGTAGGGATGTGTGCTAGATACCAAACCTGTGCTAAGGAAACGCACTTAGCAGCCCTAAAAAGAATACTAAGATATGTAAAGTGCACCCTAAATGTAGGGATTTGGTATCCTAGAACCTCAACCTTCAATTTGTCAGGATACTCGGATTCTGACTATGCTGGTTGTAAATTAGATAGAAAGAGCACAAGTGGAAGCTATCAGCTGTTAGGAAATAGTCTAGTAAGTTGGTGCAGCAGAAAATAACATTGTGTAGCTCTGTCCACAACTGAAGCTGAGTATGTAGCCTTAGGAGAATGTGTAGCACAACTTTTATGGATGATGCACACTCTTAAGGACTTCCAGCTCAACTACACCCAAACTCAAGTATTTATTGACAATATAAGTTCAATTAATCTAACTAAGAACCCAATCCAACATTCCAGAACAAAACACATAGAAGTTAAACATCACTTCGTAAGAGACCATGTAGCCAGGGGTGAGATAGTACTTAAGTATATAGACTCAAAATCCAACTTAGCTGATATATTCACAAAACCCTTACCTGAGTCTGAGTTCAGCTCACTAAGAAGGTAGTTAGGATTGTGCTCTGTAGAATAGATTAACTCTACTTTTGATTTTTTTTTTACTTAATTTAAAAATCAGGTTCTAAAAGATTTTTGAAAAAACTGTTTTTAAATTCAAAATCAGTTTTATTTCAAATCTTTTCCGACTTAGTGTTATTTTTAAAACCATCCCCTTTCAAAACTAGGGTTTTTTCGTAAATGGACTTAGCCTAGGCCCTAACCCTAGAACTGCATGCACCTATAGATTTAGAAGCCAGCATCTCAGAAGCACCTTAGGGTACTTTTGATTGATAACCTAGAAAGGGTTGAGATGCTTAGGTCTTTGCCTTAATTCAAGATGCTTTAAGTCAGTGCATCTGCAGTAATTGGGGCACTAAATACAACTTACACAGCAATCAAGTTAAGTGTCATGTTTAGAAAATCTAACTTGAAATGAAACACTTAACTTGACTAACCCTAGCGAAAACTATTGCTGATAACAGTTAGTAAGTAGCTAATTGGGTTAGACAGGTCCCTACAAGAGAAAATCAACTGATTTGGTTTAAGTCTTATCATGAATTGGTTCAGTACAGCAAAATCATGCAAATATTTTTCCTTTATGAAAATTATTCCCTTTATGCAATTTCAATTCCTGCTATATTTATCTGTTTTTGATATATGGCAAAGGGGGAGAGATAAGAAAGGAGAGAATTTAAAATTTTCTATTTAAATTTTTTTTGTCTTAAATTTTTTTATTTTTGTCTCTCAAAATTTCAAAATCTATCCTTTATTCAAAAAGTACTTAACTAAGCTTTTCAAAAATTCTATAAGTACTTAAGCTTTTCAAAAATTCTGTAAGTACTTAAGATTTTCAAAGTACTTAAGCTTTTCAAAATTTTCTAAGTACTTAAGTTTTTCAAAAATTTCTATAAAGTACTTAAGCTTTTCGAAATCTTCTAAGTACTTAAGCTTTTCAAAATTTACTAAGTACTTAAGCTTCTCAAAAATTTACTAAAGTTTTTCAAATCTTACTAAGTACTTAAGTTTTGTTAAAATCTTACTAAGTACTTAAGTTAAAGCTTTCAAAAACTTTTGAGTACTTTAAAACTTAAGGCTTCAAAATTTTTTCTAAGTACTCTAAACTCATGCCTCCAAAAATCTTCTATGTACTTTTAAAAATTAAGTTGTCAAAAGATTTTCAAGTACCTAAACTTAAGTTTTCAAAAGTGCAAAAATCATTTTTGAAAATACAAAAGCCTTCTGTTGAAAAATTCTAAGTAAAAAAAATTTTTCCTTAAACTTAGAACCCCACGAATTTTTGAAAAATCTAGGGGGAGAGTTCTTCCAGGGGGAGGGAACAAAATGTTTTTACATGCTTTGATTAAACTTAACTTTTTGAACTAGGGTTGTCATAAATCAAAAATGGGGAGATTGTTGGTGCAGAAGGCACCTAAGTCAAACCTGTGTTTTGATAATGGCAACAGGGTTCAAAAGTTAAGTCTTACTTGTTATCTAATATGTTACTCTAGTGTGCAGGGTAAAAAGCCCTGGCGAAGGACTGCTAGGCACTGGCGAAGGAATGCCAGGGTAAAAAGCCCTAGCGAAGGACTGCTAGGCACTGGCGAAGGAATGCCAGGGTAAGAAGCCTTAGCAAAGGACTGCTAGGCGCCAGGCGAAGGACAGCCTGGGACTAAAGCCCTAGCGAAGGAATGCTAGGCAGCGGGCGAAGGACAGCTCGGCATCCAAGACCTTGCGAAGGACCGCGAGGCAAAAGTCTAACCAGAGGAACGGTTGGCATCAGGTACATTCTCCCGAGAGGAGTAGGTGAGGACGCGTTCCCCGTCGAGGGAACAGTAGGCGTTGGTTCGACCTAGGGTTCCATTTTGGAGACCCAAAATCGGAACCAAGACAGCTAAGGCTGTACAAACTAATATTTTATTGATTTATTGTGTTTTGGATTAACCCTGGATGCAGGACCGAAGGAACGAGTGTCTGCAGCTCAGAGAGCCTCAAAGGAATGAGGCAACAGCTGACCAGGGCGCTCGGAGTGTTCCGGGCGCCCCCACGGTAAACACAAAACACAAGAAAGCAAAGCAAGCTTCGACAGCTACTCTCCCGGGTGCCCCCGTGCTCCCGGGCACCCCCAGCGCTCTGGGCACCCCCAATAGCAAGCCATCGAAGCACAAGCCAGCGAAGCCAAGGGATAAGGTTGGACCCGGTCAACCCGGGCGCCCCCAGCGTCCCGGGCGCCCCGGTCAAGATGTGATCCCGAGTTTGAAGGGATCAGACGTTGACCGAGCGAAAGGGGGATCGACCGACACGTGGGGGGGGGGGCGCCCCTGAAGTTCCGGGCACCCCCAGGCCCTATAAAAAGACCCTCGAACCAAGGCTTCAGAACAACAATTAATTTCATTCAACGCTTCTACGCTCTTCTGCTCCCGCACTCTGCTCCCGCGCTCTGCTCTGGTAACCTCTCGACACGAGACTCAAGCGCCGACGACGTCCTCCCACTCCGAAAATACCATCTACTCCGGACGTCGGTAAAGAAGAGTTGAATTTTAATTTACTGCACTTATTCTGTAATCAATCTTTGTAAACTGCTTTTGCGCCTCATATAGAATTGCCCAAAGTAAACGATCAACGATCGTGGGCCTTAGAGTAGGAGTCGACCTAGGCTCCGAACCAAGTAAAAATCACTGTGTTTGCGTGTTTTGCTTTTTATCTTCCGCTGTGCAAATTCTCTATCTTAAAATCCGAACGCTTTCCGATATTCACCCCCCTCTATCGGTTCTCTTTATCCAACACAAAGGGCACACGTGAAGGGTGGCATGAAGGAAAGCCAAGGGAAGGCTTGCGTGCGAATCCGAGGGACGATAGCCAGAGGAAGAGGACTTCAAGGGGCGAGCCAAGGGAGCAGACCTGAAGGCACACGCAAAGGAGAAGGTTCGGAATGGCTGGAGCTGAGCTGGGAGGCAGGGCAGTCGACTGGCCCATAGGCAGTCGACTGCCAAAACCCACAGAATGTTCGCAGCTTCAGACCAGTCGACTGGCCTTGGGGCAGACGACTGATATACCCCGAAACTAGCCGTTGGCTAGCCGTTGGACAACATTTATTGCTGGGCCAGTCGACTGGCCCAAAGGCAGTCGACTGGTGCGGGGCTGGACAGACTGCGAGTCTGTCCTTTTCACCTATAAAAAGAGTTGCTCGTTACACGTGTACGTATGGTTCCGTACAATAACGAAGTGCTGCCAAATTGTAAAGTGATTTTTGCTTCCTCCATCATATTTCTGCATCTGTAAAGAGGAAGATTTTGCTGTAAAGGTTTCTCCACCTCAAGGAAACTTTTCGATAGTGAAAAGTGGTGCTCGCGGCGTGGATCCTTGGACTAGTCACCCATCTGGGTGGATACCAAAGATCGGAACGATCCGGAAAAAGTGCATTCACCCCCCCCCCTCTGCACGCCTAGACGATCCTTCAAAGAAAAGTCAGCCGAAAGAAGGAAGAACCAGCTGAACCTTCAAGTGAAAAGACCAAACCAAATGTGACCTGCTATGAGTGCAAAAAGAAGCGTCACTACAAGACGGAATGCCCCAATCTGAAGGAATCCAAGAAGACAAGAAGGAAGAAGGCTCTTCAAGCAACGTGGGACGAGGCTTCCTCCGAAGAAGAAGAAGAGGCCCCACAGTCGAACCTGCTCGCTCTGACTGCTTCGGAAGAAATCGAGACTGAGTCAGAATCGGAACCGGACGACGACAAGCTTACATTTTCAGAGGACGGCGAAATCACTGTAAGTGGATTTATTAGAATTCAATCAACTGAATTAATTGCTCACCTTTCTCGCGACTTGGCGAAAGCCAAAATCCGAGTCGAGTCCCTCCGACAGGAAGTAAAACTCCTGAAAGAGGGAGCTGACTCTAGATCCTTAACTGAGAAGGTTCAAGAAGGAACCTCTACTCAAGTTGAAAAACTTGAGAAAGTGAACTCCTCCTTGAAAACTCAAGTCAAGGACCTTAGAGCAGCATTAGAATGATTCACTTCTGGTTCCAAGGGTCTTGACATGATCCTTGGAAAATAGACGTCGGTTCTAAATCGATCCGGGTTAGGCTATCGAACCAATGCGAGACAAAGGTCATACTATGCTGTACTGAATCAGTCTAGACCTAAAATTTAGGCATGGGTACCCAAACTCTGCCTGAACAAACAAACTGGATCATGTCAGTATTGGATCCCAAGGACAAGATTCATATCTTGCCGAACCATTATCGCGGCTTTAGTCCAGGGAGAGCCAAATTAAAAACAATTTTCATAGTTAAATGAATTTTTTTTCTTGTTTTAATGTGCATGATTGCTTGTCTACTTATTTTCTGCAATTTACTATACTTAGACTTAGGACTGATTAGATTAAGGACTGAACCAATTAATTGAAATTTGAACAACATAGTATTGGGTGGCGGTGAGATGATGGTACATTAGGAAAGCCTCTTCTAATAAGGTCAAGTATACACTACTTGGTCTCTTTAGATTGGTGGAACTAGCCAAAGCTACCGATCCAAGACCTAAATTAGTTAGACCAGAATTTTTCAAAAAATAATTTTAAAAATTAAATTTCATTAAAAGGCTTTGTCAACGAAAGGGTTGATGATCCAATAAGGCTACGGCCAAAGAAGGCCTAGTGCCTCGCCAAGACTTGGAAGCCAATTTTTGAAATTCAAATTCAAATTATTCTTTGTCAAATTCGAATCTAACACAAATTTTCAATTAATTTTAGATTCAAACACTCTTTTTCAAAATAAATTCAAAACCAATTGTTTTCAAAATTAATTTAATTTTTTCAAAATAAATCATGTTTTTTCAAAATAATTCTGTCTACTAAAACCTGTCTCACAAAAACTCATAAGGCAAACGTGATTGATAACTCTAGATTGGGTGAGACAGACTAGGCTGCGAAAATCAATTTAAGCTATCCTTAATTCTAATTGGATCCAAATCAACAAAACTCTTTATGTGTAGTAACATAAAGATTTGGACCAATGGATGTTGGATAGCGGGTGCTCCAGACACATGACTAGGGATAAATTGAAATTCACCAAAATCAAGTTCAAGAACCTAGGCTCAGTAGCATTTGGCAACAATGCTACACTCAAGGTGATTGGGTCAGATAACATTGAACTTAAATCTGACTTTGTTATTAAAAAGGTTCTTTTGGTTGATGATTTTAAATTTAACCTACTTAGCATAAGTCAATTATGTGATACTGGCTATGTAGTTACCTTTACCAACTCTAACTGCCTGATTTGAAACATGCAAGACTCAGAAATTATGCTTAAGGGCTCTAGAAAAAATAATGTTTTCACTATAAACCTACCCCTAGTACCTAAATGCATGTTAACTTAGTTAGAAGAATCAAACCTCTGGCATAGGAGATTAGGACACACTAATCTAAGATTAATTTCAAAAATCGCCCAACTAAGCCTAATTAAAGGTATACCTAAAATTAAGAACCATGAAAACTTAATATGTAAATCATGTAATTAAGGTAAACAAACCAGGTCTAATCACAAACTAATTCAATCTGATCTAACTCAAACCACACTTGAGCTCCTGCACCTTGACCTACTTGATTCATATGGAGCCAAGTCACTAAGCGGAAACCGGTACTGCTTAGTAATTGTTGATGATTACTCTAGGTTTACCTGGGTTAGGTTTCTAAAGACCAAAGATGAAATCCTAAACCTATTGAGTGATTTTTGTAAGTTAATTGAAAATCAAAACGATACCAAAATCAAATGACATAGGAGTGACCATGGGGGAAAGTTTGAAAATCAACGATTTGAGGAATTTTGTAAGGTAAATGGGTATATACATGAATTTTCATGTCTTAGAACCCCCCAGCAAAATGGGATAGTTGAACGGAAAAATAGAACCCTACAGGAAGCCGCTAGGGCTATGCTCAATGAATTTAACCTAGCTAACCAATTTTGGGCAGAAGCAATTAGTACGGCTTGCTACATACAAAATAGGGTCCTAATTAACAAACGACACAATAAAACACCCTATGAATTATACTACCATAGACTTCCAAACCTACATTACCTAAGAGTTTTTGGGTGCAAAGTCCATATCCTAAACACCAAGGACTATCTAGGTAAATTTTAGTCTAAGTCAACCCCAGGCATCTTCATAGGATATTCAACAACAAGTAGAGCCTATAGGATTTACAACAAACAAACTAAGAAAATTGAAGAAACAACAAATCTAATATTTAATGAAGAAATTAACTCAAAATCTGATAATCCAGATCTAAATTCATCAAATACTGATCAAGAAGATAATGAACAAATTGTTGAACCTTTAATTGAACCTCTAAATGAACTAACTATTGAACCAACCATTGAGTTAATTGAACCAACCCAAGTAGTTGAACCAAATACTGAACCAAACCGACAGGCCGGACCTAAGGCTGAACCAAGTTTCAGAAAAATAAAGAAACCCAGACTTAGTCACCCAACTGATCAAATTGTGGGTGATCCAACCTTAGGAGTCAAAACTAGGTCCGCCTATAGGAATATTAGTCAGATAGCAATGATTTCAAAAATTGAACCTAAGACTATAGAGGAAGCCTTACCTGATCCTGATTGGATCATAGCAATGCAAGAAGAGTTAGCCCAGTTTGTAAGGTAAATGGGTATATACACGAATTTTCCTGTCCTAGAAGCCCCCAGCAAAATGGGATAGTTGAACGAAAAAATAGAAGCCTATAGGAAGCCGCTAGGGCTATGCTCAATGAATTTAACCTAGCTAACCAATTTTGGGCAGAAGCAATTAGTACGGCTTGCTACATACAAAATAAGGTCCCAATTAACAAACGACACAATAAAACACCCTATGAATTATACTACCATAGACTTCCAAACCTACATTACCTAAGAGTTTTTGGGTGCAAAGTCCATATCCTAAACACCAAGGACTATCTAGGTAAATTTTAGTCTAAGTCAACCCCAGGCATCTTCTTAGGATATTCAACAACAAGTAGAGCCTATAGGGTTTACAACAAACAAACTAAGAAAATTGAAGAAATAACAAATCTAATATTTAATGAAGAAATTAACTCAAAATCTGATAATCCAGATCTAAATTCATCAAATACTGATTAAGAAGATAATGAACAAACTGTTGAACCTTTAATTGAACTTCTAAATGAACTAACTATTGAACCAACCATTGAGTTAATTGAACCAACAATTGAACCAACCCAAGTAGTTGAACCAAATACTGAACCAAACCGACCGACCGGACCTGAGGCTGAACCAAGTTCCAGAAAAACCAAGAAACCCAGACTCAGTCACCCAACTGATCAAATTGTGGGTGATTCAACCTTAGGAGTTAGAACTAGGTCCGCCTATAGGAATATTAGTCAGATAACAATGATTTTAAAAATTAAACCTAAGACTATAGAGGAAGCCTTACCTGATCCTGATTGGATCATAGCAATGCAAGAAGAGTTAGCCCAGTTTGAGAGGAACCAAGTTTGGGAACTAGTACCTAAACCTGATGGCAAATCCATTATTGATACTAAGTGGGTGTTTAGGAATAAGCAAAATGATCAAGGAGAAATAGTGAGAAACAAAACCCGCTTAGTAGCCAAAGGGTTCAATCAAGTAGAAGGGTTAGATTATGACGAAACTTATGCCCCAGTAGCTAGACTTGAGTCCATTAGGATGTTGTTAGCCTTTGCATCCCATAAAGGATTTAAACTCTACCAAATGGATGTAAAGTCAGCCTTTCTAAATTGATTTATTAAGGAAGAAGTCTATGTAGGACAACCCCCTGGTTTTACGGACTTAGAAAGACTTGACCATGTTTACAAGCTCACTAAAGCACTTTATGGACTAAAGCAAGCACCTAGGGCCTGGTATGAACGCTTATCAACCTACCTAATTTCGAAAGAATTTAAACAAGGACAAATTGACTCAACCCTATTTATTAAGACCATAGGAAAAGAAATCTTTATCGCCCAAATCTACGTCGATGACATAATCTTTGGGTTCACCAACACAAATTTCTTAAAAGAATTTGTTAAAATAATGGGAAATGAATTTGAAATGAGCTTAGTTGGTGAGCTCAACTTCTTTCTAGGGTTACAAATTAAACAAACTAGGGATGGAAACTATGTTCATCAATCCAAATATGCTAAGGAGTTAATAAAGAAATTCAAAATGGACAACTCCAAAAGCATAAGTACCCCCATAGCTACAAATGTAAAAATAGATAGTGACCCTGATGGTAAACCAGTAGACCTTAAACTTTATAGGTGTATGATTGGAAGTCTTCTGTACCTTAAAGCCAACAGACCTGATATTCCTTTTGCCGTAGGAATGTGTGCTAGATACTAAACTTGTGCGAAGGAAACACACTTAGCAGCCCTAAAAAGAATACTTAGATATATTAAGGGCACCCTAAATGTAGGGATTTGGTATCCTAGGACCTCAACTTTTGACTTGACAGGATACTCGGACTCTGACTATGCTGGTTGTAAACTAGATAGAAAGAGTACAAGTGGAAGCTGCCAACTTTTAGGAAATAGTCTAGTAAGTTGGTGCAGTAGAAAATAACACTGTGTAGCTCTATCCACAACTGAAGCTGAGTATGTTGCTTTAGGAGAGTGTGTAGCACAACTCTTATGGATGATGCATACTCTTAAAGACTTCCAGCTCGGCTACACTCAAACTCAGGTCTTCATTGATAATATAAGCTCAATTAATCTAACTAAGAATCCTATTCAACACTCCAGAACCAAACACATAGAAGTTAAACACCACTTTGTAAGAGATCACGTAGCCAGGGGTGAAATAGTCCTTAAGCATATAGACTCAAAATCAAACCTAGTTGATATATTCACCAAACCCTTACCTGAGTCTGAATTCAGCTCACTAAGAAGGCAGTTAGGGTTATGCTTAGTAGAATAGGTTTACTCTACTTCTGTGTTTCTTTTAAAACTATTTTAGTACTTATCAGGGTCTACTTAATTTGAAATTTTTTTTAAACCAATTTTTTTTACTTAGTTTTTTCTGAAAAATTACCCCTTTCAAAATTAGGGTTTTTTCGCAAATGGACTTAGCTTAGGCCCTAACCCTAGAACTGCATGCACCTATAGATTTAGAAGCTAGTATCTCACAAGCACCTTAGGGTACTTTTGATTGATAACCTAGAATGGGTTGAGATGCTTAGGTCTTTGCCTTAATTCAAGATGCTTTAAGTCAGTGCATCTGCAGTAATTGGGGCACTAAATACCAATAAACCGTAATCAAGTTAAGTGTCAAGCTTTGAAAATCTAACTTGAACAGAACACTTAACTTGACTAACCCTAGCGAAAGCTACTGTTTATAACAGTTAGTAAATAGCTAATTGGGTTAGACAGGACCCGAAAGTGATAATTCAAATTTATATGGTCCAGTTTATATCTTGAATTGGTTCAGTACAGCACCTTACTTCTTTTGCTATATTATTTTTTTTGATATATGGCAAAGGGGGAGAGATTGGAAACGAGAGAAGGTTTAAAATTTTTAAAAGTTAAAACTTTATTTATCTCCTTGTTCAAAAAGTAAAATCCCTTAAGTCAATTGCACAAAATTATTTCTAAGTACTTAAGTTGTTTTCAAAATTATTTGTAAGTACTTGACTTAAGTCAATTTTCAAAATTACATAAGCTATTTTCGAAAGTTCTCTAAATACTTATCTTAAATTTCACTAATAGAAAATTTTCTAAATTTAATCTCAAAATTTTCCTGAAAACCTTTTAAAAAAAGTGCTAAAGAAATTTCAGTTTTCTAAAAACTTCAGAAGAAGTTGAGAAAATTTTCTAAAGTGCGAAAATCCAAATCTCTTTTGGAAAATGTTTTCTAACTTACAATTTTTGAAAAGATTCTAAGTATTGAAAAATAAATTTCCCTTTTAGACTTAGAAATTTTTTTAACCCCGTGAACAGTTGAAAAATCTAGGGGGAGATTCCTTCCAGGGGGAGGAAATGAAATTGAAATTTTTACCTGTTTGTGTTTCAACTTAACTTTTTGAACTGGGTTGCCATAAATCAAAAAGGGGGAGATTGTTGGTGCACGCAGCACCTAAGTCAAACCTGGGTTTTGATATTGGCAAAAGGTTCAAAAGTTAAGATATTATTGTGATCTAATGTGCTCACTGATTGTGCAGAACGAAGTCCTGGCGAAGGACTGCTAGGAACCGAAGACCTAGCGAAGGGCTGCTAGGCACCTGGCGAAGGACTCCTGGGCAAAAGTCCAACCGGAGGAGCCGGTTGGCAAAAGGTAAATCCTGAGAGGAGTAGGTGAGGACGTGTTCCCCATCGAGGGAACAGTAGGCGTCGGTTCGACCTAGGGTTCCATTTGGGAGACCCGAAGTCAGAACCAAGACAACTATGGCTGTATAAACCTAACATTTCTTGCCTTGTTTGTTGTGGAACTAACCTTGGATACAGGGACCAAAGGAACGTGTTTCTGCAGCTCAGAACGCTCCAAAGGAGAGGGGCAGCAGCTAGGCTAGGCGCCCGGGAGGTCCCGGGCGCCCAAGGTCAAAGCCAAACGAACAAGCTAAGCAAGAATCGCAAGAATCACTTTGGAAGCTTACTGGGCCAGGCGCCCTCAAGCTCCAGGGCGCCCTGCTGGTCTTGGGTGCCCTGGATGCCTCGGGCGCCCCGGGTCCAAGACAAAACAAGTGATCTAAGCGGAAGCCAGCAGACCAAGTCAACCGGGGTGCCCCTAGTGTCCCGGGCGCCCCCGTCAGCTCCGAGCCCAATTTTGGAGGGATATGCGCTGACCGAGCTTCAGATGAGAGTTCTCGGATCCGAAGGCACGTGTCAGGCGCCCCCAGCATCCCGGGCGCCCCCAGGAGTGCTATAAAAGGGGCTCGATCCCTAAGGCTTCAGATTCAACTTTTTCAATGCCTCTACGCTCTTCGACTCAAGCGCTCTGCTGCGGAAACCTCCAATCTCAAGATTCAAGCGCCGACGATGACCCTCCGCATCGAAGTACGATCCACACCGGGCGTCGGTAACGAAGAGTATAACTGTTCTTTTTACTGCACCATTACTGTACAAATCTTTGTAAAAATTTGCATGATTATAGAATTGCCCGCAGTAAATGGTCAAGGACCGTGGGCCTTGGAGTAGGACCCGACCGCGACTCCGAACCAAGTAAAAATCCTTGTGTTCATGTCTATTTTGTTTTAATTTTCCGCTACGAATTCTCTTTTCTAATCCGAAACGTTTTCACGATATTCACCCCCCCCCCCTCTATCATGTTTTCTCGATCCAACATGAAGGTCATCAAAATCAGGCTTCTTCCATTACCAGTGATAAAACGTCCAAACTCGATGAACTCTTCGGTCAAAGCAATCGAGCCGCTAGGCAGAAGGTAATGAAAAACTTGACTACAACCATCTTGGTTGAGGGTATGCCCGTAAGGGAACATGTCCTCAAAATGATGGCTTAGATGAAGGAGATGGAAATCCTTGGAGCACAGATCAATGGGGAAACCCAGGTCGATCTCATCCTCCAATCTCTACCAGTGAGTTTTGAGAAGTTTCGCCTAAGCTATAATATGGACAAGCGTTCATATTCATGGGCAGAACTTTTGACAGAACTCGAGGCGGCAGAGGCGTTTTCTCTTTAGAGTTCACAAACTTTCGTTGCTCAAGACGTTCCTACTTCTAAACCGAAAGGAAAGAAGAAGAAACGTTCTGGGGCAAAGAAAGTAGTAGGATTAGAGGGACCTCAGGGATGCATGAAGAAGCCGAAAGGCAAGTGCTTTGTATGCAAGCAGTTAGGACATTAGAAGACGGGTTGTCCCCGTCGTCAGAGTAGTACAACAGGTATATTTTCTTCTTGTGTCGTTGTAACATATTTAGCGGTGATATCTACCGGTACCTGGTGTGTAGATACGGATGCCATTAATCATGTCTGCATTTTTGTGCAGGGGTTCCAGGAAACCCGACGGCTAGCTGAGGAGGATATTACTGACTACATGGATGGGCTATGGAGATGACCTTTTGCAGTGGGAGTTTTATCTATTCATTTATGTCTTTAGCATAGGATGATATAGTTTTGACTTTATAGAGATTGCCTTTATGTACTTAGTTTTTGGAAAGAGCTTTTTGTTTAGTTTCTGGAATAAGATATTTCTATTACTTTTATTTGTTAAAAGTGGAATAGAAAGATTATCTAAAGTACATAGATAGGCAATTAGCACATAAAACCAAAAGCTCCCATGATGCAATTAGTAGCTTATCATCTTAAACTAAAAGAGAAAGGTTCCTTTCAAGTAGAACCGAACATATATTTTGGCTCTAAGGTTTAGTTTGTTAACCTCTAGTGGGATTCAAAAATGGTCAACCAATAAGCCCTTGGGTTTATTGGTAATGGAAGACTTATCTTCCTTAAGATCTTTTGACTCTTACTAGGGAACTAACAAAACCAAATAGGCTTGTCCTAAGCCTAGGGGCATAGAGCCAAAGATATGTAAGAATTGGTTCATCCTAATAAGTATAAGTCCTTAGTCTATCCAAAATAGAGGTACCCTTGAATACTTTGTTTATTTTATAAACAATTATTTAAAGGACAAAGTACATTTACTTGATGTACTACAAGACTAAATATTTTGATGAGATCAAAGAGTTCAAATCTGATGCAGAAGAAACATCAGAGTAAAAGTATGATGACATTATGATTAGATCATGATGGAAAGTACCTCTAGGGATAGTTGTAGGACTTACTTATCAGAGATTTGGGATTCGATCCCAATTCATTGCTCCTGGTATGCCCCAACAGAATGGTGCAACCCATGGAAGGAAGAAGGTCTCTTAAGCTAATAGTTAAGAAGATGGTAAGCCAATCGAAGATTAGCCAGATTTGTTCAAAGGGGTATGTCCTGGATACACGGTGCATATGCTTGATTCTATCTAGGTCAGTAGTCTCTTAAAACCATAGAAATGTAGACTAAGCAGAGGCTTAGTCTAAGGCATGTTCAGATTATGAGTAGATCGACACATGTGCTGAAGAGAGACACTGACAAATTGGAATCTAGTGCATATGTTCGTAGGCTATCCTAAGGGAACAATAAGGTGGTTTAGTAGTCCTATGGATCAGAGGATATTCGTTGGACGAATGTTTGATTCTTAGAAAAAGGACTATGAAATAAACCACAAACCAATGAGTATAAATTATTGTGAGTAAAATTAAATAAGGGTACATTCTCATCTTAGTACCATATGTACAAGAGGAAATACCACAAGGTACTGCACCTCGTGTCACTAAAGATATACAAAGGGTACCTTGTCATAGTGGGAGGGTTGTTACTCAACCTAAAGGTCTCATGTTCTTGGAAGAGTCTATGGACTGGGTCTTAAGTGAACATGAACCGGATCCCTAGACCTATGACAGGGATCATCCTCTTTGAAGAGACAAATCCAGTTATATGGATTTATTCAAGGGACAGATGATATTGTGACAGAAACGAAGTGGTATTTTTGTTCGATACGTAGATAATATTTTGTTGGTTGGCAACAATGATGGAATATTGTCAGACGTAAGGGTATGATTGTCTACACAATAATGAAGGACTTTGGGAAAGTAAGACACATCCTTGGGGATCAAAGATCTACGGGATCTCTAGACAAGGATGATGTGCTTATCCCAAGTTTCATATAAAACATTGTCCTAGCTCATTCAAGCATGGATACCTCCAAGGAAAAGTTTTGTACTTTTCGGCTTTGGAGCTACTCTATCTAAAGAGATATGTTTACATTATCAAAGGTGATAGAGTAGGTAATGGCGGTTCCTCTTGCATCAGCTAAAGGAAGTCTCATGTATGCTAAAAATGAGCCCAGATATCTGTTGTCCCGTGGGCATAGGTAACAGATATCAGAGTAACCCAGGTCAAGGAAATTGGACTGCGGTAAAAGCATGTATTAGTGCCTGTGAAGGACTAAGGACTATGTGCTAATTTACCGGGCAGACCAATCCCCTGTGGCTTATATGGATACAGAATTTCAATCTAGATAGGGGCAAATATAAGTATACCTCAGGTTTTGTGTTTACTTTTAGGAGGTAGAACCATTGTATAACAGAGTATTGCGCAGTGGTTGCGTGATGGATCCTGCTATGGAGGCGGGATATTTGGTAGCCTGTGTGGCAACCAAGATAGCTACGTGGTTCACAAACCTCAAGATGGACTTCGATGTGATTTCTAGTTTGCTTAGGACTATCACATTAGATGTGATTAAAATGGTATAGTTGCAAACTCGAAGGAATCACGAGTCCATAAGGCAAGTAAACACATAGAGCGCAAGTACCACCCAGAAGAGAAATAGCTATTGTTGCCTAGATTGCATCAGAGGATGACCTAGGTGAATCATTTCACTAAGGCCATAGATTAATTCATTAAGCCTTGTTTCATGACTCCTATAGGGTATTTATAGGGCTAAGATAGGGACCATGAGGAGGGGTTGGTTCTTGGCCCGCTAATGGATCCAAACCCGATCAATTAATGGTGATCCATTCCACTAAGAAATCCCATTGTACTTCCTCACCAACCCCTATATTTGTTGGTGCAAGTTGCATCAATGATGCCCTCCTCTAAGTGTTTTAATGTTTGACAATAGACTTATGTCAGTGATACATTGAACAAACAAATTGGAAGAAAGTCCTAGTAAACCTAGGCAATAAGTCCTGGTTCGGGAAATTGGGCACTAAGTCCTGATCGAGGATTGGGCACTAAGTCCTGGCCAAGGGCTGGGCACCGAAGACCTGCTCGGAAGGTGGTCACTAAGTCCTGATCGAGGATTGGGCACTAAGTCCTGGCAAAGGGCTGGGCACCAAAGACCTGCTCGGAAGGTGGGCACTAAGTCTTGGTCAAGGACTGGGCAAGAAGACCTGGCCGAGGGTTGGGTACCGAAGACCTGGTTCGGGAAATTAGGCAAGAAGACCTGGCTGAGGGTTGGGCACCGAAGTCCTGGACTTAGGGATTGGGCACGAAGTCTTGGTCAGAGGGACTAAGCAACTTAGCTGAGCGATGACTAAGGATAGAAGTAGAGACGGGTCAGGGTTCGGGCGTCTCGAGGTCCGGAAGTATCGGAAGCTAAGCAAAAGTCCACCCGAATGACTAGGTGGCAACCGTCTCTTGAGAGGAGTAGGTGAAAGGCGCGCTCTCGGGGGTGAGAACTTGCGTCGGTTCGACCTAGGGTTTCGTGGAAATCCGAAGTTCGAACTAAGTCCTTAAGGCTAATATTATATGTATATGTGCTTTGTGTTTGTGTATCATGCAGGTACCAAGATTGGAAGACAAAGCAGGCAAAAAACTGGGCTGGAGGCTTTGAAGCCAGGCAACCCCATCAGTGGGGGCGTCCCCAAGCATCCAGGGCACCCCCAGTGTCCCGGGCGCCCAGGCCAAAGACTAAAAAGCAGTTTAGTTGAAGAAAGCAAAATAGGCTTCAAGCGGGGCGCCCGGGAGGTCCGGGGCGCCCGAGTTCAAAGCTGTATTTGCTGTTTCGAGTTTGAAACACAGATAAGCCTTCACGCAGGCGCCCAGGAGGTCCGGGGCGCCCAGGAGGTCCGGGGCGCCCAGGAGGTCCGGGGCGCCCAGGAGGTCCGGGGCGCCCTGGTGAGAGGTTTTATCAGCCACGGCGAGGTCGGCGGGGGATAAGGTTTGACCGGGTTTTTAGGGGCGCCCCTGACGTCCAGGGCGCCCGTATGAAGACTATATAAGGGGCTTCGACCCCTCTGCATTAGACACAACTGCTGAAAGTGATTCTGAGCATTCTAATCGACGACAACACGATAAAGACGAGGCTCTACGACCGGGAGGCTCCAGGAGGAAGTGCACGACACTTCGGTGGTCCAGATCAGCCGAGTTTCAAAACCTGCTTGTTCGGTTTGCGTTTTATAGTTCTGTACTTACTTTACTATATTTGTTATTGTACTTCTGCACTGTAAGACGAGTTTCTCCGCCTCCGGAAAGTCCGGGAAGGAGACTAATAGTGGACGGGCGTTCCCGTGCTTAGGCCTTGGATGTACTGACCCTGTGGGGTTGGGAACCAAGTAAATCCAGCGTGCGCTGTGTCTGTTTATTTTCGTTCTATTTTACTTTTCCGCTGCACTAACGCTCTGAGTCCAGAACGACAATCGAAAGTCTTATGAAGTTTCCGAAGTTTATTAACGGTCGATATTCACCCCCCCCTTCTATCAACGACACCGGTCCTATAAGTGGTATCAGAGCCAGGTCGCTCTTCACCGGACTAACCGCCGACGGAGCAACGACGCTAGGAGTTAAGGGGGAGCCCAGGGGTGAATAAGGTATATTTTAATTAAAATGTCTATTTTTAAATTTCAAATTACGTGTTTTAAGTGCAGGGAAAGAGGGTACTATAAAAATCAGTGCCCTACTCGTAAGATTTGATCTTCACCACCGGTGGCAAAGGAGGGACCAGCACTAGGATGCCGGAGGGACAAAAGTCACGTACAATGCTTCATGTGTGAAAAATACGGACACTATAAGAACAAGTGTCCGACGAAGGTACGTAAGATTTATGTTCCAAAGATTTTACAAATTTCTGCACTGCCTTGTGATAATTTAGTTAATTTTTCTGATAAATTAGATGTATTGCATAGTAGAATTAACATTTTGCATGTCAAATTAGAAAATACAGATATGACTAAAGTATCAAAAATTAATTATTTAATTCAGAACATCAATTCAGTAATTTCTAAAATAAATTATCATAACTTTAATTATGATAATTTTAGTTATGATAACTTTAATTCTAGTAACATTAATTCTGATCATTTTAATTCAGATAAATTAATTCCTAAGGATAAATTTGAATTCAAAAATCTTAAAGATAATTCTGAATTTGAAAATCCTTTAGATAATTTTGAATTCAAATTTGAAAATCCGTTGTATAACTCTGAATTCAAATTCAAGAACTCTAAAGATAACTCTGAAATTAGTGAAGATGAAATTCTCCTAGATAATAACTTAATTATAGATAATCTTAAAAATTATTACAAAACTTTAATTAGTGGCCCAAATTACTCCTCCTACTTTGAGGATACTAAAAGATGTAATGTTGAGGATAAGGAGGGCATGGAACTATCTAAGATAAAGGCCATAGTCAATAAAATCCACAAAAGTTCAAATAAATCCGAATTATTAGAAAAACTTGAAAAGGTAGATAAAGATGAAGAAGAAATTTTTGAAATAATGAAAATAATGAACTTAAACCCACAACTATTAATTAATCATTTCAATCTTAATTATTCAAATTCAAATCAAATTAAATCTTAAATAAATTCAAATTAAATCATAATTAATTCAAATTAAATCTTAATTAATTCAAATTAAATTTTAATTAAATTAAATCTTAATCTTAATTAAATTCAAATTAAATCTTAATTAAATTCAAATTAAATTTAAATTTTAATTAAATTAAATCTTAATCTTAATTAAATTCAAATTAAATCTTAATTAAATTCAAATTAAACTTAATTAAATTCAAATTCAATTAAATTCAAATTCAATTAAAGTTAAATTAAATTAAATTCAAAATAAATTAAATTCAAATTCAATTAAATCTTGATTAATTCGAACTTAAATTAATTCAAATTAAATCTTAATTAACTCATATTAGTTAGATCTTACTTACTTTAAATTCAAATTCAATTAATAACTTAATCTTAATTAATTCAAATTCAATTAATTCAACATCAATTAATTCTTAATTAATTAGTCCTTAATCAATATATTCTCCAATTAATCTTTAAATAAATTAAACGTGAACTAAAATAAAATTTTACCCAAACTATAACAATTAAAATTAATAACTCTAAATATGTCAAAGTGGGTTGACATATTTGCGGGTTCACACGACATGTATCAAATCGGGAATTTGATACATCTTTAGAAACGTAATTAAAATACTTTGGACTTGTTTGAATCATGCATAATTGTCATGTCATGTATTTGCTATTTCTTTTAAATATATGACATGTCATTCATATTTAAATTTTATGCATAATTTAGAAAGGCTATAGGAAAAAGAATAATTGAAACTTGATCAACCTAGTATTAGGTGGAGGTGAGATGATAGTACGTTAGGGAAGACTTTTTGGTGGAACTAGCCGAAGCTACCGATCCAAAACCTAAACTAGTTAGACCAAAATCTTTCAAAAAGTAACTTGAAGATGAATTTTCTATAAAAGGCTTTATCAAGGAAAGGGTTGATGATCCAATAAGGCTACGGCCAAAGAAGACCTAGTACCTCGCCAAGACCTAGAAGCCAATTACTGAAAATCAAATTCACTTTACTATTGCTAGATTTGAATCTAACACAAGCTTCAATTAAAATCTTAGATTTAATAATAAATTAAGAAAAATAATTCAAGCATCTCACAATACACCTATAAGGCAACCATGCTTGTTGTATTGATATATCTAAAATGGGTGAGATGTTAAGGACTAATGAATTGAAAAATATTTTTCAAAATTGTTTTTCAAATTTGTTAGAATATTTTCCTAAAAATATATTTTCAAAATAGTGCTTCAACATAATAATGTTTTTATGGAATTCATGCTTGTCTGATTGATTATACATAGTATACATTTTTCAAAAGTATATTTTTTCAAAAATTGTTTGAGTCACTCAGTTAGGCACAAGCCTCCTAGGACAACACTAAAGTTCCTTAAGGCACTTAAATAGAGTCAAACGATGTTGGATATAGGGGGAGTGTTTTCACTCTTTTAATTTTTTTTTCGAAAACTGCGCCTTAATTTCTATTTCATATGTTTTCAAAAAGACTTATACTTTAAAAATTATCTTCTTCCCAAATTGTGATTTCAAATTCTATCTTCCTGAAAATTGGTGTTCATTTGATTTTGATAAACCCTAAAGACATAGAGGAAGGTCCACTTCATGATCTAAAAGGACTCCTAGGATGTGTCAAATTTAGGGGGAGTCTGAGTCAAACTTTTGACAAGCTTTACATTGTTTATGTTGAAAATTATTAGATTATTCTTTTGATCTGAATCAAACCTTAAGACTCAGAGGAAGAGTACTTGTGGTCAACAAGCTTCCCAGGACTGAGTCAAGTTTAGGGGGAGGTCAAATTAAAAGAATTATTTAATAACATGTTTTCTTGAACTATATCTTCAAAAACTTGCTAAAAACATAAGTATTCTTTCGAAATACTATCATTTTTTCCTTAAAAATACCAGTATTTTCAAAAATTCATCTGGTTTTGATCAATTTGAAAAAAAGGGGATGTTAATATTGAGTTTGGAAAATCTTCCGGGACACTTAGGAAAATATCCTTGTAGTTAACAAGGTTACCTATGATTGTGTCAGACTGGAAGATAAACCAAATCAAGTATTATGACTTCAAAAATTTATACATGTACTTACATCCTATTATTCTATTTTTCAGAAGTTGTGTGACTTATGAAATTATTTACTTGAGTTTGAAATTTTTCCAGGACACTTAGGAAAATGTCCTTGTAGTTAACAAGATTTCCTAGGATTGTGTCAGACTGGAAAAGAAACCTAGTCAAGTAAAATATTATGTTTTCAAAATGCATAATACTTTTCAAAAATTACTTATACTTTTCAAAGTCTCATCTTTTTCAAAAATAGTTAGTACTTACAAAATATGTAAAATATTTTTCAGAAAAACTTATATTTTTCAAAATATCTTTCAAAAAATGCATCATATCTTTCAAAGTACTTGCACATTTCAAAAATTCAATATATCTTTCAAAAGTATAGATATTTTTCAAATACTCTCACAAAGAACCAAATATTTCAATGTTGGTGCAAGAGTTTTTTGGTTTTTTTTTTTATGTATGACAAAGGGGGAGAGATACGCCTTAAGTTAGAAATTTTTTGCCTTAACTTAGATAATTTTTTTATCCCAAGGATAGTAAGTTAGCCCCTTCAACCAATCTAACTTAAGATATTGTCAAATATCAAAATGGGAGAGATTGTTGATGCAAGTTGCATCAATGATGTCCTCCTCTAAGTGTTTTAATGTTTGACAATAGACTTATGTCAGTGATACATTGAACAAACAAAGTGGAAGAAAGTCCTAGTAAACCTAGGCAATAAGTCCTGGTTCGGGAAATTGGGCACTAAGTCCTGATCGAGGATTGGGCACTAAGTCCTGGCAAAGGGCTGGGCACCGAAGTCCTGCTCGGAAGGTGGGCACTAAGTCCTGGTCGAGGACTGGGCAAGAAGACCTGGCCGAGGGTTGGGCACCGAAGACCTGGTTCGGGGAATTGGGCAAGAAGACCTGGCCGAGGGTTGGGCACCGAAGTCCTGGACATAGGGTTTGGGCATGAAGTCTTGGTCCGAGGGACTGAGCAACTTAGTTGAGCGATGACTAAGGAGAGAAGTAGAGACGGGTCAGGGTTCGGGCATCTCGAGGTCCGGAAGTATCGGAAGCTAAGCAAAAGTCCACCCGAAGGACTAGGTGGCAACCGTCTCCTGAGAGGAGTAGGTGAAAGGCGCGCTCTCGGGGGTGAGAACTTGCGTCAGTTCGACCTAGGGTTTCATGGAAATCCGAAGTCCGAACCAAGTCCTTACGGCTAATATTATATGTATATGTGCTTTGTGTTTGTGTATCTTGCAGGTACCAAGATTGGAAGACAAAGCAGGCAAAAAATTGGGCTGGAGGCTTTGAATCCAGGCGCCCCCATCAGTGGGGGCGCCCCCAGTGTCCCGTGCACCCAGGCCAAAGACTAAAAAGCAGTTTAGTTGAAGAAAGCAGAATAGGCTTCAAACGGGGTGCCCGGGAGGTCCGCGGTGCTCGAGTTCAAAGTTGTATTTGTTGTTTCGAGTTTGAAACATAGATAAGCCTTCACGCAAGCACCCAAGAGGTCTGGGGCACCCTGTTCAGAGGTTTTATCAATCGGGGCGAGGTCGGCGCGTGGATAAGGTTTGATTGGGTTTTTAGGGGCGCCCCTGACGTCCAGGGCGCCCGTATGAAGACTATATAAGGGGCTTCGACTCCTCTGCTTCAGACACAACTGCTGAAAGTGATTCTGAGCATTCTGATCGACGACAACACTCTAAAGACGAGGCTCTATGACCGGGAGGCTCTAAGAGGAAGTGCGCGGCACTTCGGAGGTCCAGATCGGCTGAGTTTCAAAACCTGCTTGTTCGGTTTACGTTTTATAGTTATGTACTTACTTTACTATATTTGTTATTGTACTCCTGCACTATAAGACGGGTTTCTCCGCCTCTGGAAAGTCCGGGAAGGAGATCAATAGTGGACGGGCATTCCCGTGCTTAGGCCTTGGATGTACTGACCCTGGGGGGTTGGGAACCAAGTAAATCTTGCGTGCGCTGTGCCTGTTTATTTTCGTTCTGTTTTACTTTCCCGCTGCACTAACGCTCTGAGTGCAGAACGACAATCGAAAGTCTTACGAAGTTTTCAAAGTTTTTTAACGGTCGATATTCAGCCCCACTCTATCGACGGCACCGGTCCTACAATATTTTCATATGGGCTTCACATATTATGAGTCGTCTATCTCCCCGTGTTTAAGATATCGAATGTCTGATAATTAATTTAATTTACTGATAATTAAATTAATTATTCTCTTGATCCTTGATTAGTACCACTCAACCTATTCATCATGCGGGGTCATAGTCCACTTGCAAGATTTGACATGATGATCCTTTTGAACTCACCAAGGGGGCATCATCATCCCGACTCACCAGGACACGGATTTCGTTAATAATCAATGGCACACCATATAATTAATATTATTTTCCAATTTACCGGGCATATTAATTTAACAGAATAAATCTCACCCTTTGGTAAGTCAAAGAAATAATATATAATTATATGTGCTCGTTATTATTTTGGGATTAAGAGATCATACTCCATAATATAATCCGAGGTTTAATCCAATTTACTAAGTCAAAGAACCTGATAACATGATCTTCTGTGCGACACCACACACCATGTTATCTACAATGCCAAGTATTAGACATTTTGTGCATATACTAATATAAACATGCACTGTGTAATTTTGCGATTCTCTTTAAAATATAAATGTATTCTAACCAAAAGCAAAGCTTTTAGTATACATCCTAACAGCATATCCCCAGAACGAATCAGGTAAATCAGAGTAGCTCATCATTGATCTAACCATTTCCATAAGAGTCCTATTCCTTATTTCTGCCACACTGTTATGTTGGGGCATACCGGGTGCAGTCAGCTGGGACTGAATCCCAGCCTCTGATAGGTAGGTCCTAAACTCTCCAAAGAGGTACTCGCCACCACGATCCGATCGTAGTGTCTTGATACTTTTCCCTTGATATTTCTCCACATCAACCTTGAATTCATTGAACTTATCAAAGCATTTAGACTTGTGGCGCACCAGGTAAATGTAGCCATACCTTGAATAGTCGTCAATGAAAGTGACAAAATATTCAAAGCCACCTCTAGCCTGGATGAACATAGGACCACACAAATTAGAATGAACCAATTCTAGCACATCTTTGGCCCTGTCCCTTAGCCTTGATAGGTCTCTTCATCATTTTAACTTCCAAGCAAGACTCACAGGTCGGGAAGTTTTCCACCACTAATGAACCCAAGGGCCCATCGACTATCAACCTCTGAATCCTAATTAGGTTAATATGACCAAGCTTAAAGTGCCAAAGATATGTCTGGTTCATCTTAGAAGGCTCCTTTCTCTTATTTAGGTTAGATAATGAGCTATTGACTTCAGTTTGCATCGTGGGAGTCTTTGGTTCTAGAGTGTACAGATTGCCTACCATAGTACCTGAACAGATAATCTCTCTATTTCTCTTTATAACAACTTTGTTATTAAAAGTAATAGAATATCCATCCTTTATTAATTTAGAAATTGAAATTAAATTCTTTCTAAAAGAGGGTACATATAAGCAATCTCTCAAAATCAACACTTTATTTCTCTCAAAAGATAAATAAAATTCTCCCACAGCAACTGCTACCACCTCCGTAGCATTGCCCATGTAAACCACGATTTCCCCATCAGTTAGCTGTCGAGTTTCCTGGAACCCCTGCAGAGTATTGCAGACATGATTAGTGGCTCCTGTATCTACACACCAGGTACTGGTAGATAGCACTACTAAACATGTTTCAACGACAAAGAATGAAGAAATACCTTTGTCTTGACGACGGGGACAGTTCGCCTTCCAGTGTCCAGTTTGCTTACACTTGAAGCACTTGCATTTTAGCTTCATCACGCCAGTCCATGGTCCCTGCGATGCTGCTGCCTTCTTGAACCCACCTTGTTTCTTCTTCTTCCTGTCTTTCGGCATAGAAGTAGAAACCTTCTGAGTAACCAAGGCCTGCGAGTTCTGACGAAAGAGCCCCTCTGCCGCCTGGAGTTCTCCTAGCAGTTCCCCCAACGTATATTCACATTTGTTCATATTGTAGTTGAGCCAGAACTGCTTAAAACTCCTGGGCGGAGACTAGAGTACAATATCGACCTGGGTTTCCCCGTCGATCTGTGCTCCTAGTACCTCAATCTCATTGAGGTGAGCCATCATCTTAAGGACATGATCCCTTACGGGTGTCCCTTCGACCATAGTCGTCGTCATCAAGCTCTTCATCACAACCTGCCAAGCGGCCCGACCCTGGTGCCCGAAGAGCTCCTTGAGGGTTAGCATTATACCACTAGCAGTAGACATGGCCTGATGCTGATGTTGCAGTAAATTCGACATAAATGCTAGAATGTAGTACCGCGTCATCTCGTCTACCTTGATCCACTTCATGTAACTCTCCCTCTGCTCTTCACCAGAGTTCTCACTAGGCTTCCCTGGATGTTCTTCGAAGAGTGCATATTTGTACTCTTCAACAGTAAGGACAATGTTCAGGTTTCTCTTCCAATTTATGTAGTTAGGGCCAGTAAGCTTATTTTCCTTAAGTATGGTTGCTAGTGAGTTAAAGACCATTTTGAAAAACCTGAGAATCACAACATACACTACTTCAGAATTCGAAAACAAATTGATTCCTCAAAACAATAAATTTTCGAAATCAACCAACACCTCTAAACACCGAGAAACTTGCATGCCACGATGGTGTGGACGTATACGAATTTCTACATTCGTAAGAGGAGGTTTTACTCATTAATCTTACTATCTTGTCAACGTAACTTTTTGACAAGTGAGATTAATAGTTGGTTCACTTCGGCCCTGCAAAATAATAGCAGTGATTCCGATGGGGAGGATACTATTATTCGCATCTAAGTGTTTCCCATTACACAATACTAAAAAAATTATTTCTGATTATGTGCCTTCCGATGGGGATGTACACACACTCTTTAATAATTTTCTATAATCTTTTCCGACCCAGTGATCCACAGAACAAGCCCATCCGATGGGGAGGAAGGCACTCAGAGCTGATGCGCAGACTTGTTTGCATCACTTATTGGATTGTAATGGAGGCCATGGGACGCTTAGGGTCCCTCTTGTGGGATCGGTTAGAATCGATAGAGGGGGGGTGAATATCGATCGATAAATTTTTTAGAAAACTTTAGAGTAATTTGTGCAGCGAAAAAACAAAACAACGCTAACACGTTTGTTTTTACTTGGTTCGGAGTCGCAGTTGGCTCCTACTCTAAGGCCCACGGTCCTTAACCGTTATGACGGACAATTCTATATTGCGTAAAATGAATACAACTGAAGTTCGAATATAGAATTAAAAAATTACAGCACTTAAGCGAAAATTATACCGACGACCGGAAGATTTGAATGTCGGGGCCGCAAGTCGTCATTGGCATTAGAGTCTTGAGCACGGAGTGTTTGGAGCAGAGCGCTTGAATGAATGCGTAGAAGAAAGTTGTGTTTGAAGCCAAGGGGGTGAACCCCTATTTATACTTGTAGCTGGCCGCTTGTGTTGAAGGGGGCGCCTGACACTTGACCCTTACTACTCGAACCTTAATCCGCAGACTTGGCCAGCGCTTATCCCTTCAACTGGGGCACCTGAGCTGTCTGGGGCGCCTGTATGAACACAAGCGCCTCACATGCTTATGTGGCAGCTTGCTTCGATTGGCTTGGAAACAACCCTATCTGGAGCGCCTGTCTCAACATAGGCGCCTAACCATTGAGGCGCCTGACCTCATTCAGGCGTCTGAGAGCAGAAACTCCATCCCTTCGTTCCTGCAACCAGGGTTTGTTCCAAAACACAAATAACATATAAATGATATGAATTTAAGCATGATTAACATCCTGAGCTGTCTTGGTTCTGACTTTGGGCTTCCTAAATGGAACCCTAGGTCGAACTGATGCCTAATGTTCCCTCCTACGGGGAACATGTCTTCACCTACTCCTCTCAGGAGAGTTTACCCGTTTGCCAACCGGCTCCTCCGGTTGGACTTTTGACCAATCCCATGGATCAGGTCATCGTGCCCAGTCCGCGACTAGGACTTATTGCCCAACTTCACTCACGAGGTCTTTGGTGCCCAGTCAACGACCAGGACTTATTGCCCAACCATTTTTTAGGACATAGGTGCCCAGCCCGCGGCCAGGACTTAGTGCCCAATTCTTAGAACTAGGACTTTGTGCCTAGTGTACCTAGGACTTTTCCTGCACACTTGATTAGCATTGTTAGATCACAATAACACCTGAACTTCTGAACCCTTTGCCATTATCAAAACACAGGTTTGACTTTGGTGCTTCCTGTTAGTGATATGAGAGAAGTGTCCTAAGGCAATCGCCTTATGATTGTAATCATTTATTTTAATAAATGAATATTCACTATTTGAGTATACATGTTTATGTATTTGATTGAGATCTTAAACTTATTTACTGAATTTCCGCAATACAATTCACAGCATGAGAGAATTTGTGATGAATTCATAACTAGTGATTATCTCTACATGTGCAATTGTGAAGTATTGAAATTGTCCCTAGTCGATGAATTGATAAATACGGACACTATCAATTCTGTTGAGACTAGCATGGGTTATTCTCTAATCAGCTGATTCTCACTGGCTGGTGACATTGAGATGTCCGGAGATAAACATGAATGCTAGTTAAGGGAACTAGTTCATTGGGGTGACTAGCTGTAAAACTTCATATGGTAATCTACATATAGATATGTCAATGAAGTTCTTACTGCAGCTTAAGTGCGATGTTCCTTTGACTTGCAGTGTTCAAGTCATCTTGGTCATGGAGACTTATACTTTGACATCTTAAGCAAGCATCTCTAAGGAGGTGTGGACCCAGGATGGTTGGGTATAAGCCGAAGTGCCCGAAGATGTTTGAACAGCCTACAAAGGATACACCACTCCTTGCGAGGAGATGTATACCCAAGGCCTATCGTCGGATTGTTACTGGAAGCCTCTGGCCAGAGCATCACATGTTCAGAGTATGAATCTCTCAGAAACATGAGAGTAACTAGAATCCGTTGGATGAGAAAGACATTACTTGGGCTAGGTGTGACGTAGTCAGCCTAGTGGGGACTGACACACATAGACCATGTCCTGAAACAAGTGGGTATAAGATGGTGAAGGGAATGGGGCACGATTCATTATAGCTGCTGAAGGGTTTCTGAATTATTTCTGAGGTCAACCGTTGATCTTTCGATTAATTGGGGATCATGATGTACTACTAGGTGCCACTCATGATCGTTCTATAATTGATTAATTATAGATGACCAACATAAATCGAAAGCCTATTTAGTCACACGCACTATGAGTAATCTGAGGGATTTAAAATGAGTTGAAAATTAGATTTTCCCAATCAAGAGAAATTAAGTTTGGTTGAGCCAAACCATAAGTCGAATCTGAATTTTTCAGAGACGCATCGGAAGCGTAAAATGGCTAAGTCGTTTGAAGACTTAATAGATGAATTAAATAAGTTTAATTCATTGGGGCGTGGCTTGGATGGGCCGGCCAAAGAGGGCCTCCATCCTCTTTGCTTGGCCGGCCTCAACAAAGGGAGAGAACCAAGTCTTTCGATCAATTTATAAAATAAACCAAGTGTGATTTGTTTTATAATAAACCAAGGTTTGGTTTATTTCTTCATGGAAATTAAAATGAACCACGGATTGGTTTATTTTATAAAATCAATCATGGATTGATTTACCATGATAAGGAAATTTATTCTATAAAAGAGAAGTGACTTGATTGATTTTTATCATAAATTAAAATATGATTTTAACTATGATATAAAATCAATCTTGGCAAGATGGAATAAGTTATTCTATATTTGAGAGGCTTGATGGTTGAGAGGCTACTATATAAAGGACCCAAGGCAAGGCTTGGAAAATAATCGAAGAGATCAAGGCATAGGCTCTCTCCCTCTCTTTCTCTCCTCTTCTCCCCTTCTTGTCGTGCGCCAACCATCCCCAAGAAGGAGCACCAAGCCGGCCGCCCCTGCCCTTTCCCTGCCGGCCATCCTTTTGTGGTTAGTCTTACGACTTCTTTCTTGGTTTTTCTTATCGCGTTCTCGGAGAATCTAGTAGTTCTCGAGAACACGAAACTCGTGGCTTTGCGATTCATCCCGAAGATACTCGGCGTGGACGCGAATAGAGGCGGAGCTTCAAAGGGACGCTTATGGTTGGATCTCATCCCTTCCTTCGAGTTACGCAAAAGTTTGGATCAAATTCAGAGCAAGATCAGCCGTTGGATCTTCTTCGATCAATCTGGGTCGTCCATTCTTATGTACTTAAGGAAATTTTCCCAGCCTTCAGGGTGGTCGCGTCTTCGCCGCAAGCAGTAGTTCTTCGTTTTCTTCGCATTTCCTTCAGAGTTTTTCTTCAATCCGTTGGCGCGACCCCTCAATTTCTCCTTTAGATCATGTGCTAGGTCAGTGGGAAAGCTTCTCGGTGAAATTCCAGCCTTAATTTGCCCAAGAAACAGGGCTGTTGAGAGGTTTCCGCAGCTCTGCCATTTGCTGCCTTTGGATCGGTTGTGCTCCATTTCTATCCATCCGAGCTTCTGGAGGGGTTCCCTAGATTGCTTGGATCATCCCCAACTCATCATCAATCGCGGACACAGCTGAATTGAAGGATACCGAATGGGAATTTCAGATTTGAGCAAGCTGAGATGGATTTGAATCGCAAGGGTTGTTTTCCATCGATTTGCTAAGCTTACGGGTTCGTGGCTCACCCTTACGTGACGAACAAGGAGTACTTGAGCTAGGGAGTGATTGAGGATTAGTTTTCTCTATGTTTTTCAGCTCTTAGCTATAATTTCGATTTCTGAAATCTGTTTCATGTCTGCACTTGTATCAGCTGTTTTAAGTTCGTTTTCTGAATTGCTCTATAGTTAGTAGCCTTTCAATTCTGTTTTAGTATCAGATAGGAGCTTGTTATTGAACTATTAGATTTAATTTCAGTTTGTTTCATATCTTTTTGCTTGTGTGCCGTTTTGTTTAGCTTGCGTATCAAGTTAGGATCTGCACTTTTCAGTTTATTGTTTCTGAATTTTAGTCAAGTTACATTAGTTCTTCTTAATCTTTTCCAACCCCTGGTTTTGCGCATTCGTTTTCAGTTGTTTAGTTTACCTTGCGTTTGATTCAAAGTTTCATTTCTGCAACCATCACTTTTGTATTTCTGAACTCCATTTCTGCATTTAGCTTCCAATTTTGCCATCCAGATTTAATTTCTGCAATCCCCAGCTTCTTATTTCTGAAATTTTGTCAAGTGAGCTTAGTTCTCACTTCTGAACTCACGTGCAGTTGGTTTAATTCCATAGCAATAGATATCAGAGTCTGAATTTGGTTTCCAACTTATGTATCAGCCTTTCCCTGCTTGTCAGACTCCATTTCTGCACATGTCCAGTTTATTTCTACAATTAGGAGTTGATAAGCTTTTGAATTATGTGCTAATGAATATTAGTTCTTCAAAATCATTTCATGAAACATTTCATGTGGCGCCTTTGAATCTGAGTTTGATCAAATTGTTTCTGAGTTTGCTCTGTTGCTGAATTCTGCACCCTTGTTCTGCATTTCAGTTTTGATTTTTGCTTCAAGTTGTGTCTGATTTGGATCTGAATTTGGATGCTAAATTTCTTCCTTCAACTCTTGCAAACTTATTCACTAATAGCCTTGCTTTCTAAGCTTAATGGACCAGCTACAATTCTGAATTCTCAATTTGCAGTGTCTGCAATTGGTCTCAATTCATGAAGCAGTTTTTGATTAATTCCCTTTTGTGTGTGCCAAGTTGCTGAATGCTGACTTCCATTGCTGCACTTGAATGCAGCTTTAAATCATTGTTGACTTCCAATGAATTTGTGACCTGCAATCCTAATTTTTATTCTGCATATCATGTTCACTTAAATTCTGCAAGTTTGTGCCAAGTAAAAACTTGTTTCGGATTAGTGATTAGCTTGAGTGGCATTTGGTTGGGTTGAGTCCCAATTTAGCTGAAGTTAAACCCACTTGTCATATTGAATTGTGCTCAGAATGAATTGGTTTTACAACTCATTTGTTTCTGAAATTTTCATCTTTATTTCGGTAAACCAGCTTGGATTTCTTCACTTGGGTATCAAGTGAAGCTTCGGCACCACTTTTGTGTTAATTGTTCATCGATTGCTTGTCATTTGGGTTGATTGAGTGGAAATTCCTGAAGCTAATATTTGCATCAGTATCAATCAGAATTGATAGATTTAATATCAGATTTGTTTTCTAAATTCAGCTAAGTTGCATTTAAGCTTCCATTTGCTTGAGTGCATTGGTTAAATTACTTGGGTTATGTTTCATGGTTAAGTTTCCTTCTTTGCATTGTGTTTTCAATTTCGAATTGCAACCCAAAACCCAAATATTTATTTGAAACCCAAAAACATCAATGACATATAAATTCAAGCATCGAATCAAACAACCTCAACTAGTCCCTAGGAAAAATACGACCTATGGCCCCCTTTACTACGCTTTTAATTTTTGATTGCAAAAAGTGTTTCCAGCATTTTATTATAAATATCTAAATTTGAGATCCACATTCGTGACAGTCTATTTTGGGTCCATCAGGGTCCCAGGCCTTCCGCTTTCCTGAGCTGGTCTTGGGGACCTAGCTTCTCGAGGTGCTCTCGGGAGTGCACCCTCTAGTTCAAACCCCGGGGTGCGCCTACCCGCGGGGGTGCGGGGTCCGGGAGACCCCTTTCCCGAGAGGGTCTTGGAAAGAGAGTTGCTTGGACTCGCTAAATCTTGTCACACAGCTTCTTCAGCCCAAGCGTCAGCCACGTGGGACTCAACCCCATCACAAGTTCCTCCTTTCAAGTCTGATCGAAGGAAGTGTGTTTGACTGATTAGACTAGTGTTGTGATGAAGAAGTTGTACTCAGGTGGCCCCTATATCTTTTACTACTCTACTGACGGCCTTCTGGGTCCGAGGAATCAACAGCCACACTCCTGGACCATGGCTAGTCCATTGAATGTGTCCCCCCTTTCCATGAATTTCGAGGCAACGCCGTGACGGCTGCCCCAGGTCCTTTAAAGGTGCATAGGGTTTCTTAATGATGACCAGGTTGTTGAGGCAATCTGTGATCCGGAGTGATCATGAGTTTTGATGTTTGGGCAAAGGGTTTAAGTTAGGATTACCCTTGTGTTCTTATATGTGTATGTTGAGTGTGCAGGTTGTACAGGTTACACATATGGACTTGACTGGACGGCCTCGGTACGGTGAAGGGTGGCATGGAGACAAGCTGGAGGCTTGTGTGCACCCGAGGGACCTTGGAGAGAAGGGACGATGAGCTGAGGGGTATGGACTTCGAGGCATGCGTGAAGGATGGCATGGAGGCAAGCTGGAGGCTTGCGTGCATCCGAGGGACGGGAACCGAAGATGAAGAGGGCGCGAAGGCAATAGTCGAGACTGCGGATGAGGAGTCAGTCGAGTCGTGAGGGTACGAGTGTTGTGTGATTGTACTCGGGGAATCCTAAGGGTCGAGTGCTGAGAGAAGTGTACTCGCGAAGGGAAACCCTAGGTGTGTGAGTGGGGCAGTCGACTGCCTAGGAGGCAGTCGACTGATAAAACTCACAGAATGATTTCGGGGCTGGACCAGTCGACTGGTAAAATGGCAGTCGACTGGTAACCACGAAAACTAGCCGTTGGGCTAGCCACTGGGCTAGGCTAGCCGTTGGCTAGCAATTAAGGCAAGACCAGTCGATTGGTAAATTGGCAGTCGACTGGTGGCGAGTTGTCAACCTAGGGTTCTATTTAAAGAGGACATCGTGGAGGTTGAGACACTTGACGAATCATGTCTTGGTTAAAGGCAAGATAGTAGTCTTTGTGCTCAGGTCGTGTCAAGGTGTTGTGGCGAGGTTTCTCCACTCACAAGGAGCGACAGAGTTAGCCGGAGGTTATCCGGGGAGTGATCCACCGACGGATTCTTGGATTAGTCACCCGTCTAGGGAGGATACCAAGTAAATCTGTTTATTAGCATTGTTCTTCATTGTTAGTTTTATTTTTTTTATATTTCCGCTGCGCTAACAATTTTGTAGAGAACAAAGTATTCGACAAATCGCTATTCACCCCCCCTCTAGCGGACACGATCGATCTATCAATTGGTATCAGAGCGAAGGACTGCTCTTGATCGGACTAATCGCCGAGGGAGCGCATGCTAGAGGAAGAAAGAAAATGGAAGATAAACTTGGGGAAGATATCTATACTCCACCACCCTACGATCACCAAGACTTCGACTTTTAGAGGGCAAGAGATATGGTTCGGGATGGAGTGGGACCTTCGAGTCGCGCCTGAAGAGGCATATGAGACTCCAAAGGATAAGCACGGGAATAGGCTTAGGCCTAGATATTGGAGTCAAGAACAACAAGATCAAGCGAAAGCAAAGGAGAACATAATTAGCATTTTGATAAATATTTTGCCTAATACCATTTTGAGTTGTGTAGGTGAATATAGAGATGCACATGAATTGTGGAATAAAGTCAAAGAATATCATGAAAATCCTACACAAACTCAAGAGCCCAAAGAAATCAATTCATTGGTTCAAGAAGTGGAAGAAGAAAGTGAGAGGTCATCCACCTCATCTAGAGAAGAGGAGGAGGTCACCACCTCAAGGATTGAGGGAGAGGAGATGCCCTCATCTACACAAGAACAAGAGGAACTATCTTCTTTATCCAAGGTTGAAGAGGAAGTCAACCTAGCTTCTACCTCCACCAAGGTTAAATCAAAAGAGCATATCACATGCTTTGGTTGCCATGAAAAATGGCATTACAAGGATAAGTGCCCTCTAGGTAAGAAAAAAGAGGTACTTACTAAACCCAGGTCCATTCGATTTAAGTCTAACATGAATTGTAGGAATGGAGAAGCCCAAGAAAGAAAAATGAAGATTAGATGCTTC
Source organism: Boesenbergia rotunda (assembly GCA_024364735.1). Lineage (NCBI taxonomy): Eukaryota > Viridiplantae > Streptophyta > Magnoliopsida > Zingiberales > Zingiberaceae > Boesenbergia > Boesenbergia rotunda. The sequence continues at coordinate 370,547 of JAGFNQ010000325.1, read as the reverse complement.
ACATGCGGAGAATTGGGGCATTACCATACTAAGTGCCCAAAGAAACGTGAAATAAAGAAAATGGAGCATCTAAGAAGATGGGAGAAGGAGGAGAGAAGGAAGAGAAGAAGTTCACAACAAGGAGGGACTACAAGGGTAAGGGAGGTACTTCCTAACCCTAGGTAAAAAAGCAATTCAATTTCAAGTTCTTCCTTGCATTTTAAGAATCATGTTAATTACCCATCCATGCATACTATTTTTAATGAAAAATGCTTAATGGTGCATAACTTTGGATTTAGATATAATGATAGGACTAAGGTCAACAAGGTAGATCAAAACCCTAGAAAGGTCATGCATCATAAAAAATCAAAGATCTCTAGACATAAGGATCAAGGCAAAAATCCCAAGAAGAGGAGAAATGTGCCTAGAAAGGAGGGTATGTCTTGGAATGTTCAAAGTGGACCTATGGACTCTAAGGTTAAAGGTCTAGAATGGGAAAATCAAGCCTTGAGGGCAAGGCTTGATAAATTAGAGAAAACCCTAGAGAGATTCACGGTTGGATCTAAGGGTTTGGATATGGTGTTGGGTGGCCTAAACTGCACCAATGATAGATCGGGTCTAGGATACCGATCTAAGGTCTCCCATGCCAAGGGAAAGAGATATGCTAGGATAGGATATGATTACGGCAAGAAGGGGGAGTCCAAAAATGGCAAGGGGATATCATTTAAAGGGAAAAAGAAGGACTTAACCAAAGACGAGGTGTCTAAGGTTAAGAGTGTCAAGTTTGTAGGCCAAGAGTCACTAGTGGAACACCGATATGGCCTAGTGATGGTTGAGTCATCTAGCGAGGTGGCTAGGGCTAAGAGCTCACGGGGAGCTCTCGGAGCCTTTGGGATATATGGTGAATGGATCTTAGGAGGGTTCCTCCTAGAGGTCTAGATGGACCATAGGATGTGCCAAAAGAATTGGAGACAGACTTGAGTCTCAATTCTTGGGTTTTGGCACGGTGTTTTTGAGTTTCATGCATGGAAATATGACATTGGGGTCATATAGCATGAATGTTGATTTTTGGTGTGTAATAGCCTTGTAAATCAATGCTAGGGACGCATTGTGGATTGGCTTGGGCAAAGACATCAAGAGGAAACCAAAACTAGCACTTTTGTTTAAGGGTTGAGTGAACATTTTTGTTAGTTTTGGGTTTTGTGTCAAACTTGGGAATGGTAATAGATACATTTTGGAATGTATTTTTTCCAAGTAGGTATGGGTACCACAAATGTCTCCACAAAATTTGGAAATTTTTGGAGATTTGTGAAATTTCTCGCGCATTTCTGAATTTCATCAGAAAAGCTGAAATTTTGATTTTCAGTGTATCAGTCGACTGCCCTTTGGGGCAGTCGACTGGTAATGACTGAATTAAGTTTCGGCAGCTGGGTATGTGTCCAAATAATGAAAAACAAGTGTATGGGGGGCTAGTACATATTGTTTATAATCATTGTGGATTTAAGGAACCAATAATTGGGATATTGTTTGGTTCTTTTTGATGTTAGGCAAAGGGGGAGAAGTGTTGGGTGTAAGTTGGGAAACCAAACACTCCTTTGTTAGAAACCCTAGGTTTAGGGGAGCTAAGATTAAGGGGGAGCATGGTTGCTCCATTCTTGGCGTAAGGGGAACCTTGGAGAGGTTCTTAAAAAGCCTTTGTAAGTCCAATGTAGGGAGAGCTTGGAGAAGCTTTAAAAAGCCCGTTGTGGAGAAAATTCCTAACTTGGAGGGTTAGGTGTGGAAAATCCTAACTTAGAGGTTTAGGTGTGGGATGCCTTGGGATAGGATCCCATTGTGGAAAATTCCTAACTTGGAGGGTTAGGTGTAGGATGCCTTGGGATAGGATCCATGTATGCATTGCAAATGCATTTGTTTTAGCATGGTTTTTGCTATTGACTACTATCTTGTTTCCCTAACTTAAACTTATTGCCAAACATCAAAAAGGGGGAGATTGTTGAGGCAATCTGTGATCCGGAGTGATCATGAGTTTTAATGTTTGGGCAAAGGGTTTAAGTTAGGATTACCCTTGTGTTCTTATATGTGTATGTTGAGTGTGCAGGTTGTACAGGTTACACATATGGACTTGACTGGACGGCCTCGGTACAGTGAAGGGTGGCATGGAGACAAGCTGGAAGCTTGTGTGCACCCGAGGGACCTTGGAGAGCAGGGACGATAAGCTGAGGGGCGCGGACTTCTAGGCATGCGTGAAGGATGGCATGGAGGCAAGCTGGAGGCTT
>JAGFNQ010000325.1:291256-364590 GCA_024364735.1 Boesenbergia rotunda | reverse complement strand
GAGTCCGACCAAGGTAGTCTCTACTACTCCATATGAGACGTGGAATAGTAAGAAACCTCACTTAACTCACCTTAAGATATGGGGTTGTCCTGCTTATGTGAAGCGGACTGTATCAGACAAATTGGATGCTAAGTCTGATAAATGTCTATTTATTGGATACCCTAAGGAAACAAAGGGTTACCAATTCTATCATCCCTTGGAACAAAAGGTGTTTGTTTCAAGGCATGCTGTATTTCTGGAAAAAGAATTTCTATTACAAGAAAAAAGTGGGAGTAGTATTGAACTTGAAGATGTTCAAGAAAATCCAATAGACATTAAGAGACACCTAGTCTAGACCCACAGCCAATAACTCATAATGATGAGCTATCGGTTGAACCTAAAACAACACCACTTCTTCGTAGATCTGATACGACACGCAATATTCCAGAGAGATACGGATTTCTCGTAAGTGAATCGAACGACGAACCTATCAGTTATGATGATGTTCTGAAAAAGTTCAGAAAGGGACAAATGGCTTGAAGCCATGAAGTCGGAAATGGATTCCATGTACGAAAATCAAGTATGGGACTTGGTTAACCCACCTGAAGGGATTAAGCCCATAGGGTGCAAGTGGATTTTCAAGAAGAAAACCGACATGGAAGGTAATGTTGTTACCTTTAAGGCTAGACTAGTGGCAAAAGGATATCATCAGAAACAAGGAATTGATTATGACGAAACCTATTCGCCAGTAGCTATGCTTAAATCCATTCGGATGCTCATGGCCATAGCAGCTCATTATGATTATGAGATATGGCAAATGGATGTGAAAACAACTTTCCTTAATGGAAACCTGCTTGAGGATGTATACATGATACAACCTGAAGGTTTCACATCGGTTGACAAAACCAATATATGCAAGCTTCGACGATCCATATATGGATTGAAGCAAGCATCCAGGAGCTGGAACATTCGTTTTGATGAGACAATCAAAGAGTTTGATTTCTCACAAAATCCTGACGAACCTTGTGTGTACAAGAAGGTTAGTGGGAGTGCAGTCGTATTCCTAGTATTATATGTCGATGACATATTACTTATAGGAAATGATATATTAGTCTTACAGTCGGTTAAAATTTGGTTGTCCAAAACTTTCTCCATAAAAGACCTGGGAGAAGCAACTTATATCCTTGGGATTAGAATCTATAGAAATAGATCAAAACGGTTGCTTGGTCTTTCGCAGTCTACATATATAGACCGAGTGCTAAAAAGGTTTAGCATGTCGGAATCCAAGAAAGGTTACCTTCCCATCAGGCATGGGATCAACCTTTCAAAGTCTATGTGTCCGCGCACAGAAGACGAGAGGATTTGCATGAATAAGATTCCTTATGCATCCGCGATAGGATCTATCATGTATGCTATGTTATGTACTAGGCCCGATGTATCATACGCTTTGAGCGTCACAAGCAGATACCAGTCTGATCTAGGAATGGATCATTGGGCGGCTGTCAAGACAATCCTCAAGTACTTAAGAAGAACTAAGGATGTGTTCCTAATATATAGAGAAGGTGATATGGTAATACGTGGGTATACAGATGCCAGTTTCCAGACAGATAAGGATGACTCCAAATCTCAGTCCGGATACGTATTTATCTTGAATGGAGGCGTAATAAGTTGGAAAAGTTCCAAACAAGACACCGTAGCGGATTCTACCATGGAAGCGGAATATATTGCAGCTTCGGAAGCAGCAAAGGAAGTAGTCTGGATCAAGAAGTTTGTCTCAGAACTTGGTGTGGTTCCAACCATTGATGAAGCAGTGCCGGTTTACTGCGACAACAATGGAGCTATTGCACAAGCAAAGGAACCAAGGTCTCATCAGCGATCCAAACATGTGCTTCGCCGCTATCATCTGATCAGAGAGATTATAAGTAGGAATGATATACAAATTGAGAAAATTCCCACTGAAAGGAATTTAGCGGATCCTTTAACTAAGGCTTTGCCTCAAAGTAAGTTTGAGGGTCATGTTAGAGCCTGTGGTATTGGATACCATAGCGATTGGTATTTGGCCAAGTGGGAGTTTGTTAGTATTGTGAGAGAAGTGTCCTAAGGCAATCGCCTTATGATTGTAATCATTTATTTTAATAAATGAATATTCACAATTTGAGTATACATGTTTGTGTATTTGATTGAGATCTTAAACTCATTTACTGAATGTCCGCAATACAATTCACAGCATGAGAGAATTTGTGATGAATTCACAACTAGTGATTATCTCTACATGTGCAATTGTGAAGTATTGAAAATGTCCCTAGTCGATGAATTGATAAATACGGACACTATCAATTCTGTTGAGACTAGCATGGGTTATTCTCTAATCAGCTGATTCTCACTGGCTGGTGACATTGGAATGTCCGGAGATAAACATGAATGCTAGTTAAGGGAACTAATTCATTGGAGTGACTGGCTGTAAAACTTCATATGGTAATCTATATATAGATATGTCAATGAAGTTCTTACTGCAGCTTAAGTGCGATGTTCCTTTGACTTGCGGTGTTCAAGTCATCTTGGTCATGGAGACTTATACATTGACATCTTAAGCAAGCATCTCTAAGGAGGTGTGGACCCAGGATGGTTGGGTATAAGCCGAAGTGCCCGAAGATGTTTGAACAGCCTACAAAGGATTCACCACTCCTTGCGAGGAGATTTATACCCAAGGCCTATCGTCGGATTGTTACTTGAAGCCTCTGGCCAGAGCATCACATGTTCAGAGTATGAATCTCTCATAAACATGAGAGTAACTAGAATCCGTAGGACGAGAAAAACATTGCTTGGGCTAGGTGTGACGTAGTCAGCCTAGTGGGGACTGACACACATAGACCATGTCCTGAGCCAGGTGGGTATAAGATGGTGAAGGTAATAGGGCACGATTCATTATAGCTGCTGAAGGGTTTCAGAATAATTTCTGAGGTCAACCGTTGATCTTTCGATTAATTGGGGATCATGATGTACTACTAGGTGCTACTCATGATCGTTCTATAATTGGTTAATTATAGACGACCAACATAAATCGAAAGCCTATTTAGTCACACGTACTACGAGTAATCCGAGGGATTTAAAACGAGTTGAAAATTAGATTTTCCGATCAAGAGAGATAAGTCGAATCTGAATTTTTCAGAGACGCATCGGAAGCATAAAATGGCTAAGTCTTTTGAAGACTTATTGGACGAATTAAATGAGTTTAATTCGTATGGTATAGGCTTGGGTTTGGCCGGCCAAAGTGGGTCCCCACCCTCTTTGTTTGGCCGGCCACATTAAAAGGGCAAAACCAAATTGTTTGGTTCAGATTATAAAATAAACCGAGCGTGGTTTGTTTTATAAAATTATGGATAATATATAAATTTTTATAAACCAAAATTTGGTTTATTATTTTCATGGAAATTAAAATAAACTTTGAATAGTTTATTTTATTTTATAAAATCAATTATGAATTGATTTTTCCATGATAAGAAAAATTTATATAATAAATTTCTTGTGAAAACTTATTCCATAATAAAAAAGGGAGACATGGTTATTTTTATTATAAATTAAATTATGATAAAAACTTGGCTTGATGGAATAAATCATAGAAAAATTTATATGATAAATTTCTTATGAAAATTTATTCCATAAAAAGGAGACTTGGCGATTGAGAGGCTACTATATAAAGGAACCAAGGCAAGGCTTGGAAATTAATCTAAGAGATCTAGAAATAAGCCCTCTCTCTCTCTCCTTCTCTCCCTCTCCCTCCTCTAGTGCCGCCGGCCCTAAAAGGAGGACCCCTTTGTTGCCATGAGCTTCATCCACCAAGCAGCTGCCGAAGAAGAAGAAGAAGCGGGCGCAACTCCTTCCTTCCTCCCGGAATCTTGATTCCGTTCTTCGTTTGGTGGTTAGTCTTCCCATCTCTCTCTTGGTATTCTTGTCGTGCCTTTGGAGAATCTAGTAGTTCTTGTCGGCACGAAACTCGTGGCTTTGCGAAGTCATCCCGAAGAAAACTCGGCGTGGACGCGAATAGAGGCGGAGCTTCCAAGGGACGCTTACGGTTGGATCTCGTCCCTTCCTTCGAGTTACACGAGGTATTAAGTAAATTAGTTTACTTTTTGCAAAATTTTAATATATGATCATGTCTACACAATATAAGGTTGCATGCTTAGATGTGTGGTTAAATAATTTGGGAAATTATTTATGCTAAATCATCCGCTGCACGTAATAAATTTTAAAATTACGAACCCGCATTCATGTCAACATGCACCCAGTCCCAACAATTTATAGGTCTAAGGTAGGGACCATGAGGAGGAGTTGGTTCTTGGCCCACTAATGGATCCAAACCCGATCCATTAATGGTGATCCATTCCACTAAAGGATCCCTTTGAACTTCCTCACCAACTCCCATATTTTCATATGAGCTCCACCTATTATGAGTCGTCCATCTCCCCGTGTTTAAGATATCGAATGCCCAATAATTAATTTAAATTACTGACAATTAAATTAATTAACCTCTTGATCCTTGATTAGTACCACTCAACCTTTTCATCATGTCGAACCATAGTCCACTTGCAAGATTTGACATGACGATCCTTTTGAGCTCATCAAGGGGGCATTATCATCCCGACTCACCAGGACACAGATTCCATCAATAATCAATGCACACCATATCATTAATATTATTTTCCAATTTACCGGTCCTATCGATTTAACGGAATAAATCTCACCCATTGGTAAGTTAAAGAAATAATAATTAATTATAAAGTCACTAGTGTAAGAGATTAAGAGATCCTACTCCATAATATATATCCGAGGTTAAGAGATATATATCCCGTTATTATTTCAGGATTAAGAGATCCTACTCCATAATATATATCCGAGGTTAATCCAATTTATAAAGTCACTACAAAATTGGATCACCTCTCTTTTGGTCCTACTCAATGCACACAAAGTGCACTAGTGTAATTCTATGGTTAAGATAAGATAAACCACACCTAATTACACTACAACCATCCCGATGGTTTGTCCAACTCCATCTTGGTTGTGAGCCTCTTTCTTATACTTCTGCAAATAACTTGATAACATGATCTTCTGTGTGACACCACACACCATGTTATCTACAATGCAAAGTATGAGACATTTTGTGCATATATTAATATAAATATGCACCGTGTGATTTTGTGATTCTCTTTAAAATGTACATGTATTCTAACCAAAAGCAAGACTTTTAGTATACATCCTAACAATCTCTCACTTATACTGAAAGACTTTGCTGTTTTTAAAATGCCATACATCTGACCCCTAGATCCTTTGCATACCTAATGTTGATGCAGTCTGACCCTGATTGTTGTTTTGGTGTTGACACCGATTTTAGTTTAGGTTGATGATTATGATTATGATTAAGTCCTGATCGGGGATTAGGCATGAGTGATTGAAATCCTAACCTGGAGGGTTAGGTGTGGAAAATCCTAGCTTGGAGGGCTAGGTGTGGAAAAGTCCTAACCTAGAGGGTTAGGTGTGAAAAATCCTAGCTTGGAGGGCTAGGTGTGGAAATGTCCTAACTTGGAGGGTTAGTGAAAATGTAACGACCCGGAAAATTTTCTCAATATTTTCCTTAAAAATATTGACCATGCCTAGATGGATTCTCGAGGAACGTAGGGACACTAGTGTAAACCTTAGTATAATGCTCCATGATTTTCGATATAGAATAAGAAGCTAGGTGCTAATAGGCCTTACATGGGTTTTCCTAGTACCATGCTTATTAGTGGATTCTAGGTAGAATTTAATATAAATAAAAATAGATTTTAATTAGGAATATTAGCATGATTATGGGTGAGCCTTAGGGGAATTTTTAAAATTAATAAAAAAATAAAATAAAAATAAAGTGCATGCACTAAGGATTGAACCTTGGACCTAGTATACCATCATGCATGTATTAACCAATTCACCTAGCAAGGGAGTGCTAGGAGAGAATGAAGAGGATTTTGGTTAAGGCTTAGGGAAGTGAAGAGTCATCAAGAGAAGAGGCAACATGACCCTTCACTTGCCCCCCCCCCCCCCCCCCTTCATGAAGTATAAAAGGAGTTGGTGAGAGGGGAAGAGGCATAGGAGTTACATTTTTTCCTTCTCTTCTCCCACTAAAGTCATTCCTTTCCTCTTTCCTTCTTGCTCTAGCCGAAACCCACAAGGGTTCTTCCCTTAGGAAAAACTTCACCAAGGACTTCATCTTGAAGACTCAAGGCTTTCTACTAGGCTACAAGGGCTAAGGAGAAGTTTAGAGTCAAGAAGGTTCTTTCTATTTTCTATTCAAGGATTATATCCAAGATAAGGGAAGGTAAGACCCCCTCACCTGTGGTATGATAGCTTCCAAGTTATTTTCATGATATAAGAATTTGTTTGGACTATATGTGGAGAAAACTAAAGTTAGGGCTTTCAAGGGTTTCGACCACCATAGGTTTCCATGGTTGGGTTTGGATCTAACTCTCTAATATTATTTCTTATATTTTCTCATGTTGTAAGGGATGTTAATAGGGGTTTATGTGAAAGTTTTTACATGATTTAGGGCCCTTGTAACTTTCGGCCAAGTTGGGTTTTAGGGCAAGGGGTTAGGGTTAACTCCAAGCAAGGGTTCAAATGGCTTCCATGGTATTATATGTAAGGTAATAGATGTGAATTAGGAATTTTATGAATTTTTCTATGGGCTTGTGATCCTCTTTGGGTTTCGGCAAATGCATGATTTAGGGCTAGGACTTGGAGTTAAATCCAAATAAGGGTTCAAATGGTTTTCCATGGCATGGTATGTATTGTATGGAATGTTAATCATGACCTATGTGAATTTCTCATGGACTTATAGTCCTTTAGGGTTTCGGCCAAGACCCTAATTTAGGGTTTGGTTTAGGTTAAGGTCTCAAGGATACTTGATTATAGGTTATTAGGATGTAAGTATATGGTTAAGCAAGATGTGAGGATCTTTATGTTACCAAAACCCTAACTTCATATGCTAGGTATCATGACTTCGTATGTTTAGGTTATGTGTTATGTTTTATTCATGAATGTTTTAACCATATGCCATGAACACATGTAGTTGATGTAGGCTTCATGATTATATAGAATGGTGCATGTATGTTGTTAAATGCCTATAATAGATCTATGTTTTATGAAGGTCGGTGCATGCTCTATGATGAATGCCATGAACCTAAGTAATGTAGAATGCTATGAACCCAAATAGTATGTACCTTGTTCATAAGAATTTCACCCATGCATGTGCTATGATGGATACTATGGTTACGTATGTATGTTACGTTCTATGAAAGAAAACGATGAATGAAGATAATGTTTATGCCTTAAATACGAATGATAAGTATGAATGATGAAGGCGTAATGATGTTATGAATTAAGTATGAATGATGAAATGTCATGTATGATTTATGTCATGATAAGGGATGGGCACCTTAAGAACACCTCGGTTCTGGACTACCGAAGCTGTCCACGGTTCTGGAACTACTGCAGCTGTTCCTACTCTTATGCTATGCTTCATGAAACAAGATTATGTTTATGCTAAGTATATTTTATGAAAGATGAAGCATGTGAAGTTATTTTACTTTATGAATGGGCTTGTACCGGACCGAAGTAAGGGTCCAAGGGATGGGTACCTTAAGAACGCCTCGGTTCTGGACTACCGAAGCTGTCCACGGTTCTGGGACTACCGTAGCTATCCAACAGGGATGGGCACCTTAAGAACGCCCCGGTTTTTGGAACTACCGTAGCTGTTCCTACCCTAGTAGGTCGGGGCTCGCTACCTCGTATTTACTTAGGGATGCGCGCTTATGATGTATGTATGTGGTACAAGCCGGGGACCCCAATGATGTTATGATTATGTTTAAGTATTTAAAAGTATAATTTTAAATTAAGCATCCTTATGTATATGCATTTGACTCATGCATCCATTCATGTTATGCATTATGCCCTGATAAGTATGTTTTATGCTTATGCTTATGTTAAGACTGTGCTTATGCCCATACTAAGAATTATGCCATGAATAAGTATGTTTCATGCTCATGTATGTTAAGAATTATGTCATGATAAGTATGTTTCATGCTCATGTATGTTAAGAATTATGCTATGCTAAGTATGTTTTAGGTTTATATTTATGTTAAGAATCATGCTATGTTAGTTGTTCATATGCTTATGATTTACGCCAAGACTATGCTTATGTTTTATGTTCAGAATTATGTTAGGTCAAATGCTTTATATGATTATGTTTAAGTGACGTATGGTTTTAGTGAGTAGGAAAGGGTCTTACTAAGCCTATGTGCTTATAGTTTTATTTTCCTCATATCGCAGATCAAGCAAGAGGTTACTAAGGGAAGCAGCAGGAGGGGCAAGAGCATGTGTGTGTGTGGCAGTGACATGGCAAAGGATTCTTTTATTTACACATATCGCATGTCTTGGGTTTTGAAATGCCTCCTTAGATTCTATGCTATGTTTTTAATGGTTATGCCTAATGAATGACTTAAGACTCATGATGTTTACGGATAAGTTACTTACTACTTATGATGATTATGAATAAGCTATGGAATGGTTATATCATGATGCCATGCATGTTGTTAATATGCTAAGTCCAATGACACTAGGTTCATGAATGACAAATTTAGGCATGTATAGATGTTTCATGTATTAGTTGCATGGTTAAAAGCATGTGTAGAAGAAAAAATTATTCCGCTGCATTAAGATGTTTTATATGTACATGTATGTTTAGCGTAACGCTGCTTTCTCGCCACACCATAAAGTGGGGGAAAAAGGCGGGCGTTACAGAAAAGTCCTAGCTTGGAGGGCTAGGTGAAAAGTCCTAACTTGGAGGGTTAGGTGAAAAGTCCCAACTTGGAGGGTTAGGTGAAAAAGTCCTGGCTTGGAGGATCAGGTCCTAGCTTGGAGGGCTGGGTTGGGTGAAACCCTAGCTTGTTGAGTTAGGTTGGAGCCCCTGGATCGGTCTGGTGACCAATCAAGGAAGTTGGCACGGTGCTCCTTTGTGGATCGGTCTGGTGACCGATCCAGCGATGACTGATCAATCTGGTGATCGATCAGGGAGCATGCGTTTCACTCACTGCACAGCTCCTGATCGGTCTGGTGACCGATCAGGGAGCCCACAAGTGGGTTGAGTTCCCCTGCTGCTCTGCTCCTGATCGGTCCGGTGATCGATCAGAGAGCATCCAGTAGGTTTTTGGCAAACCTACTAATCACCTCCTGATCGGTCTGGTGACCGATCAGGGAGAAACCGTGACCGATCCAGCTGAATGATCAACTATCGCGAGGTTTCTCACCCTGACCGATCAGGCTGGAGCCTATCGGTCTGGGATCAGTCTGATCGGTCTGGTGACCGATCAGCCAGTGAATTCCTGGCGAGATTGTGGCAAGCCGATTTCCAGATCGGTTTGGTGACCGATCTGGTGACCGGTCAGGGTGACCAATCATATGAGCTTACGATCCCAAGTTTCTCACTGGGGACCGATCAGGTTGGAGCCTGATCGGTCTGGGATAGTCCTGATTGGTCCGGTGACCGATCACTTTAATTCAAACGCGCTGTCAGAAGCTCTGATCGCACCTGCTTTCACTGATACGCTACTGATGTCACTTTGATCTTCTCTGCTATTACTGATATAAGTTTGATTTCATTTGCTAAACCTCTGATTGAGTGTGCAGGTGACAGGGATGCATTCAAACACTCAAGGAGAGTCAATGGAAGCCTTTCCTTGGAGCAAGTTTGTCCATTTGCCATCTCAGGTTGCAACGGCTGGAGCTGCTGACTGGAGCTTGGCTGAGGGAAGCTCAGGGAGTCCAGGGAGAGCTCAGTGGTAGCTGGCGTTGGCAGGTGAGCAGCTGGAGGCTGTAGTGAGATGGCTTGACCTGAGATCAGCAGAGGAGACTTAAAGGCTTGGTGGCGAACAAGTCTCAGTAACTTGTAACGAAGTTCTCCATACTGTGCTTATGCGATCTGTTGTTCCATCATCTTGAGCAAGCAACTGTGATCTTTGAAGCAACCATCTGTTACTTGAGCATTGGGAAGAAGAGTCAGAAAGCTTGGTGAGTCCATCAGCGAGAAGACACGAAGAAAGGGATTCTTGCGTGAGATCTGCGCTGAGTGGAGCTCGGGAGAAGTTTGTCTGAGTTCTTGCTGTCCTAAGTGCTCTGTAAGATCCTTCTTTTGTTTCATTGTGCTTAAGACATTATCCTTGTTGAAACACTGTGGAGAGGTTACTCCACCGAGAAGGAGGTTGCTTATTATCCGGATTTTCCAGGAGCTTGATCTGCCGACGATCAAGGGATCGCCCACCTTTTTTTTTTTAATAAAAGGAATATTTTATTCCTGAAAAGAAAATCCATATTAGAAAGGGGACCAGTCCTAGCCTTCTAATATAGAATTACAGCAACCCAAAATGATTTACAAGTAAGTAAAGAAAACTATAAACGCCGGCTGTCTTACGGGAACGCCAAGGAGTAGGGGCAAGTTATCCCCGAACCTTGTAAATCCTCTTGTTAGCGTTCTTGTTCTTGTGATTAACTTAGGGTTTAGTTTACTGCATACTTTATTTTATTGCTTCCGTTGTGCTACTAAACCTTTGAGTCGCAGAAATTTTGATAAGTGCCAAGTTTTGGTGTCTGGCTATATTCACCCCCCCCTCTAGCCATCCAAGTTCCAACAAGTGGTATTTGAGCTTGGGGCTATGTTCTAGCGGATTAACAACTGAGAGCTATCAAAAATGGCTTTGAGAGAAGACTTCTCCACCACCCGACCTCCTTTCTTCGATGGTGCAGATTTCCAATATTGGAGATCGAAGATTGAGTACTATCTTAAGATGGATGTCAACACTTGGTTCGCTGTGAAGGAGGGTTTTTCCCCTCCTAAGGATGATGAAGGAAAAGAACTAGAATCTTGGCGTTGGACGGCTGAGTAAACTCGGAAGAGTGAAGCCGACGCGAAGGCGGTGGTGACCCTACAATGTGGCATGAACAAAGACCAACTCATCAAGGTTGGTCCATTTACAAGTGCAAAAGATTTTTGGAACAAGCTCATTGAACTCTATGAGGGCACCCGAGATTCAAGAATCGCCAAGAGGGATTTGTTCCTCAACCAACTACAAAACCTTACCATGAAGGAAAATGAAATGGTGAGTGAACTCCATAGCCGGTTCAAGGAAGTCCTCAATGGTCTTCATTCCATAGATGAAAAGGTCGAGAATCGCGACCTTGTGAGGTATGTGTTGAAAGCCTTTCCAAGGAATGCTTTGTGGCCATCCATGGTGGATGCCTACAAAATTTCCAAGGATTTATCGATTGTCAAATTAGATGAACTGTTTTGTGAAATGGAATTGCATGAAATGGCTAACAAAGGCCCCAAGGAGAAGGGGATTGCCTTAGTTGCAGGAGAAAAGAACAAGAAGAAGAAGGAGAAGAAGAAGGAGAAGGAAGTCTCCTCATCCTCATCTTCATCTGAATCCGAGTCCGAATCTGAGGAGAATGGCAGTGGCTCTTCTTCCTCCGAGATGGCCAATTTTGTTAGAAGGATGATGAGGAAGGATCGACGCTTCAAGAGTAAAGGTAACTCAAGTGAAGTTAAGCTTGATAAGAATAATATTACTTGCTTTGAATGTAGCAAGAAAGGGCACTTCAAGAGTGAATGCCTGAAGCTAAAGAAGAAGGAGGAGAAATCCAAGAAGAAGGAGGAAAAGTCAAAGAAAAAGAAGAAGGCCTTGAAGGCCACTTGGGATGAATCCTCCTCAAGTTCATCCGATGAAGAGAAGGAGGAGAAGAGCACACGACACGTGACACTCATGGCTCTTGGAGAAGAAAGCAATGATGAATCCTCCGACTCCTCAAACGCGACTTCATCATCTTCGGATGATGAAGAGGTAACCACTCCCGAACTTGAGAAATGTTATAGAGCTATTGCATGCTTAACCAATATGTTGAAAAAGTCAAAAAATATGGTTAAATCATTGCAATTAGAAATTGAACAATTGAAGTCCTCTAGGGATGAGGATGTAGATGATTTGCATGTTGAGATGCTAGAAAATGAGAATAAATCATTGAAGAGTGAAGTTGAGAGACTCAAGAGTATTCTTGAGAAATTCTCAACAAGCTCAAAGACCTTAGACATGATCTTGAATGCCCAAAGGGCAGTCTACAATAGGGTCGGTATTGGTTACCGACCCAAAGAATCTTCATTTGTGTCCTTAATGTCTAGGACTGGTGTTAGACCACTTAAGACACCCAAGGTTCAAAAGAAAGTTGTCAAGGCATGGGTGCCTAAGTCTTGTTTAGTAGATGCTTTAGGTCCCAAGGTTTGGGTACCTAAATCTTCCATTTTTCGAATTGTGTAGGTTATGATTGAGGGGGAGCATCTATCAACTTGGTTCGTTGATAGTGGATGCTCCAAATACATGACCGGGGATAGATCATTGTTTACCACACTTCAAAGAAAAAGTAGAGGTAATGTTTCATTTGGTAACAATGGTAGTCTTAAGGTCATAGGAATAGGTGACATTCAAATATCCGAATGTCTTAGAATTAAGAATGTCCTTCTAGTCAAGGGGATGACATTTAATCTCCTAAGTGTCAGTCAATTGTGTGATGCGGGTTACACAATTGATTTTCAATTAAGTCAATGTCTAGTTAGACAACATGACAATGTTGACACGGTACTAGTAGGAACAAGAGTAGATAACATTTACCAAGTTTCTTTTAAAAGTGCTATTAATGCTTTTGATAAGTGTCTCATGTCAAAAGAAGAGGAGTCCACCCTTTGGCACCGGAGACTAGCACATGTGAACATGAAGAATATCCGGAAGTTGGCCAACAAGGGACTAGTTCGTGGCTTACCAAGCATCAAGTATGAAAAAGACAAACTTTGTGATGCATGTCAAATGGGTAAGCAAACAAAATCTGCACATAAAGGTAAAAGCGCTGTAAGTACATCTACCACTTTAGATTTATTTCATATGGACTTGTTTGATTGTAGCACTATCATATCATTGAATGGAAGTAGATATTGCTTTGTTATCATTGATGATTTTACTAGATATACATGGACTTATTTTCTTAAATATAAGGACCAAACCTTAGATGTTTTCATTTCTTTTTGTAGAAGAGTTGAAAATGAGAAATCATCAACTATTCAGACAATAAGAAGTGATCATGGAGGTGAATTTCAAAACCAACGATTTTTAAAGTTTTATCAAGATAGAGGGTATAGACATGAGTTCTCCACTCCTAGAACACCACAACAAAATGGTGTTATAGAGAGAAAGAACCGGGTCTTACAAGAGGCTGCGCGAAGCATGCTTAATGAGTACTCACTACCGGGGTACTTATGGGCCGAAGCTGTGAACACTGCTTGCTACGTGCAAAATCGAGTTCTCATATATATGTTCTTAGGTAAGACTCCTCATGAACTTTGGTTTGGAAAACCACCTACGGTTAAACATCTTAGGGTGTTTGGTTATAAGGTGATTATTCTAAACACCAAGGATCACCTTGGAAAGTTCACGGCAAAGGCTGATGAAGGGATACTAGTCGGGTACTCCTTAGTTAGCAAAGCCTACCGAGTCTACAATAAGAAATCTAGATTGGTTGAAGAGTCTTCTGATGTTGTCTTTGAAGAACTTCCAAAAGCCAATGGACAACCAGAAGATGAAGTCCAATTCGAACTTAGGAGACTAAGTTTGAATGAAAGTCCAAATGTTGTTGATGGTGATGAATCCGATGACGGTGAGCCTAGACAAACCATAGATCAGCCGGATCATGAGGCTGAGCTTGTGTCTAGTGAAACCATTCAAGAAGCACCACCAACACCAAGGCAAACTAGGTTAGCCTCTAGTCATCCCCAAGACCAAATTGTTGGAGACATCCATCATGGGGTTAGGACTAGATCATTCTTTAGGAATGAGGCTAACGAAGTTGCCCTAATTTCCGAAATTGAACCTAGGAAAATTGATGAAGCATTAAATGATCCCGATTGGATCATTGCGATGCAAGATGAACTAGGTCAATTCGAAAGAAGTCAAGTTTGGGACTTAGTCCCTAGACCTAAGAAGACCACTATTATTGGAACCAAATGGGTCTTCAAAAATAAATTGAACCATAAGGGAGAAATCATAAGAAACAAGACACGCTTAGTAGCCAAGGGCTACAGTCAAGTTGAAGGCCTTGATTATGATGAGACCTATGCTCCCGTGGCCGACTAGAGTCCATCCGATTGATGCTTGCATTTGCAGCACATCGGGGTTTCAAGCTATATCAAATAGACGTCAAATCAGCCTTTCTAAATGGTTTAATAAGGGAAGAGGTCTATGTCGAACAACCTCCGGGGTTTGAGAGTTTCAAATTTCCGAACCACGTGTTCAAGCTCAAAAAGGCACTGTATAGCCTTAAACAAGCACTCCCGAGATTGGTATGAGCGATTGTCGACGTTCCTAATTGAAAAAGGCTTTGTTAGAGGCCAAATAGACCCTACACTGTTTCTACGTAGAGATGGTGACAATATATTTGTAGCCCAAGTATATGTCGATGACATTATTTGTGGCTCAAACAACAAGGGCTATTTAAATGAATTCGTTGGACACATGGAAAGTGAATTTGAAATGAGTCTAGTGGGAGAGTTGACTTTCTTCCTTGGACTTGAGATCAAACAAACCCGAGATGGATCCATGTGCACCAATCAAAATATACTCAAGAGATGCTTCGAAAATTCAACATGAGTGATTCAAAAGAGGTAATCACTCCCATGGCTACAAATACAAGATTAGACAATGATGAGAGTGGTAAACCTATTGATTGACTCAATATCGGAGCATGATAGGTAGTTTGCTATACCTCACAGCTAGTCGACCTGATATACTTTTCGCTGTGGGTATGTGCGCTAGGTATCAAGTTTGTGCCAAGGAATCTCACTTAATTGCTGTCAAGAGAATTTTGAGATACCTTAAGGGCACAATAGGAGTTGGTCTATGGTACCCCCGTACCGAATCTTTTGACCTAATTGGCTACACCGATTCTGACTATGCTGGATGCAAGTTGGATCGGAAAAGCACAAGTGGGGGTTGCCAATTTTTAGGATCATCTTTAGTTAGTTGGTCAAGTCGGAAGCAACACTGTGTTGCTCTCTCCACGACCGAGGCAGAATATATTGCTATGGGAGAGAGCATATCGCAATTGTTGTGGATGATTCATACTCTAGAGAACTATGGATTAAGCTATAAGGGTGTGCAAGTGTTGTGTGACAACATTAGCACAATTAACCTAACTAAGAATCCAGTCCATCATTCTAGGACCAAACATATTGAAGTGTGTCACCACTTCATTAGAGATCATGTTGCTAGAAGAGATGTTGTACTCTCATATGTAGAGTCCAAATCAAATTTAGCGGACATTTTCACTAAACCACTCCCCGAAAATGAGTTTAGTTTCTTAAGAAGGGAGTTGGGAATGTGTCGTGCTTCATAGACATCAAAATGCATTCAAAACCCTTGATGATCATTTCGAGTTGTTGGGAAACAATTGGGTAACTTGGGACATCTCACACAAACTATAAGGCTTTCCAAAATGATTTGTTTGCTAGAAATGGGGTGAGATGTTAGGATCAACTAAATTTCTCGAAATATCATTGCATCCCTTGAGAAATTTGGTTGACAAGATAAAAATCACTTCGGTGACCAAGTATGGGGAAAACCAATGCATAACACATGTGTACTTGGCTCTATGATCATACTTGGATATTCCAATCAAGGAAACTTGATTGGAAACTTGAAATTGATACAAACTTGTTTGAAATTGAGTGGATATTTGTTGATTGAGTTTGACTCCACTTGAGTGGAGAAAAGTGTTTGTAAACCCATAAGGACTTTTGATCCTTGTTAAGGGATCAATTTTAGTCAAGGGACCACTTCCAAGACCGATATTCTTTATCAGATCTTATCCCAAATCATCTGGAAATCTGAAACTGAAAGTTTCAAATCGTATCAGGAACTACCAGGAAGCCTGATCGGTCACCGGACCGATCAGGCGTATGATTGATCGGTCTCCGGACAGATCTGGACCCCTCCTATGGTGATCGGTCCAGACCGATCAGAGAGGTCACAAAACCCTTCACGAAAATTGACCAAACATTCTGTGTTGGTCTGGATCGGTCCTCGGACCGATCTGGCACCCTGTGGTGATCGGTCCACAGACCGATCAGGGGGCTCACGGAAAAACCTCCAAACCTACTGATCGCTTCCTGATCGATCAGCCGATCGATCAGGAGCCTGCTTGATCGGTCACCCCGACCGATCAGGACCAGGCCAGTCCGATCAGGCCGAAGCCTGATCGGTCTGGGCGCTCCTAGATCGAATGGTGATCCGTTCGATCACATTAAATTTCGGTTGGTGGACCGATCCACCAACCTATTAACTTCGCCAAAACCCTTTCTTCCCAAACCCTAGCGCCGAAACACCTTCCCACCGTGCCCGTGCGACCTTCCTCGTGAGTGTCTCTCCTCCTCGTGCGCGTGCGACTTGCTGTACGTGTGAGTTCCTGAATGTTCAACAAGGAGATTTTGGTTCTCTGTGAGCTCTTCTACTTCACGTGCGTGCGTGTTCTTGCTAAGTTTCTCGACGCGTTCTCCTCTTTTCTTCTCAATCAACTTGATGGCACCAAAGTAAGCATTTTTGCGTGATTTTCTTTTGGTGTTTATCATTTTCTAGTTATCAATCATATATTTGCGCTAATCTTGTTGTGTCTTTTGGTATTTTCATTTGTGTTGCGACCCTACTCTTACCGTGACCTCCCTTATCTTGATCTAAAACTTCACTGATTAAACCTCATCTCACTTGATCAATTCCTTGGTTTGTAATTTGATCAATTCCTTAACTCTTATGTTCGCTGATCGGTTCATTGATTACACTTTGTCTTGACCAATTTGATCAAACTTTAATCTCGTGATCTGTTAATGTGTGTCATGATTATTCTTTCCGTGATCAAATCTTGGTTAAACCTATGTTCATGTGATCAATTCAACCCTGTTCATTTGACTCAAATTGTTATCATGATCAATTCTTCCAACCTTTAGAAGATCATCTAAGGGAAAAGAACCCGTGGAGGAAAGCTCAAAGGGCAAAGGCCCTTCATCATCTACACCTCCTTCGAGACCTCCTCCACCTCCACATACTAGGTTTCAAAACATTCATTATGCACTAGACTTTCAATGGCACACTTTCAAACTGATGCCATGTCGAACTGTGGACCAAACCTTCATTTACGAACATTGTCCAACAGTCCGGCAAATTATTGAACACTATGATCTTCAATCCATTCTTTACCTTGAGAGGCCAATCAACTTTGATTTGGTCTCTGAATTCTATAATAACATGGTCAGTGGGGAGGGCACGGGGTGGAGAACCCGTGTCGCTAATGTCGACCTTGATTTTACTCTATTTGCTTTCACTGCCTTTCTTGGTTGCCGCCGGTCCGATAACAACTTCTCACTTTACCCTTACCTTCCTGATCCTCTTCCGGTTCCCTTTGATGGAGTCACTCCTGACTCCATCTACGAGTATTTTCTAGGCCATCCCAGGCCAAGGGATTCCGGTGAGCGCGCCAGTGATTTTCCCACATTTCTTGCTCTTCGCCTTTCCCCCATTAAGTATGTTTTGTTTAAGATCATCACTATTTGTCTCCTTCCGACTACTTCAAAATACTTAGATGAAATTCACCCATCCACTGCTTGATGCTCTACGGGATGCATCAGTAGTTAGACTTTGACCCAGTGGCTTCCGTCTATTTCTCCATCATTATCCACGGTCAGATGTACGGTCAGACAGTTTACATGCCGTTCGGCCATATCATCACTGCCTGGCTGGAGTCGGTTGGCATTGATGTTTCACAGGGCTGCATTATACCCATGGTTCGACAGGACTGTCGACTTGATCGTCGTATGTTGGTCCAGTCTGGCATTGTTTTCAGATCACAGGGGCTGAGGTGGAAGGATCGACGACGTGTAGGGGAGTTACCGGGAGCAGCCCCTGATCAGGATTCGTCCGCTGGTGCTGAGGATTTCGATGAGTGGGCTCCTGACCTCCGCTGGCAGGTTGCGGAGCTAGGGCAGACGATGCAGCGTTAGTTACATATTTCCGAGCTCTGGCAATAGGAGGTCAGCTCAGAGTTTCGGTCCTTCGATCGCCGACTCGACGCTCTAGCATCCGATGTTTCTGGGATCTGCTCACTGCAGGAGACGTGGTATGAGGAGTGGTACCATCATACGTTTCCTGGAGCTGCGACCTCCAGCAGCACTCCATCAGGGGATGTTATATGTATTGATGATTCATCGGACGATGACCTCCCCGCTGAGCATTGATGATGACTTGACTTTGATGTTTATTTGTGCTATATTTGACTTGACTTAGATGCTATGTGCTGCATCTGCTATGACTGATTGTTATGGATGTTTTTACTATCTTTTGCTCATTGTTGGCTTATTTGAGTATTCATGATATTGCTATCGTTATGAATGCCTTATTACGCATGATTATGCTATGCTCCATGTCCATATGATACATATGATTGTTTTGCCATGTCCTATATTTATCATGTGTTTTCATATGCTTTCAAAATTCAATCAAATCTTTTGTTGTTTTGGGATACCCCTAGGGTTGAGGGGGAGTGTGTTTAATCTTAGCAACCCGTCTAGACCCTTTTTAGTGTTTGACAAAGGGGGAGAATGTGGTTGGTTAAGTTTGGGATGATAATGTTGTAGGGGGAGGATCCTGATTCCCCTATGATTTTGGAATTTGAGAATATTGATTTCGAATCCCTAAACTTAAAATCGGGTTGTCAAACAATAAAAAGGGGGAGATTGTTGATGCAGTCTGACCCTGATTGTTGTTTTGATGTTGACACCGATTTTAGTTTAGGTTGATGATTATGATTATGATTAAGTCCTGATCGGGGATTAGGCACGGAGAGATTGAAATCCTAACCTGGAGGGTTAGGTGTGGAAAATCCTAGCTTGGAGGGCTAGGTATGGAAAAGTACTAACCTGGAGGGTTAGGTGTGGAAAATCCTAGCTTGGAGGGCTATGTGTGGAAAAGTCTTAACTTGGAGGGTTGGGTAAAAAGTCCTAGCTTGGAGGGCTAGGTGAAAAGTCCTAACTTGGAGGGTTAGGTGAAAAGTCCCAACTTAGAGGGTTAGGTGAAAAAGTTATGGCTTGGAGGGCCAGGTCCTAGCTTGGAGGGCTAGGTTGGATGAAATCCTGACTTGGAGGGTCCGGTCCTAGCTTGGAGGGCTGGGTTGGGTGAAACCCTAGCTTGTTGAGCTAGGTTGGAGCCCCTGGATCGGTCTGGTGATCGATCAGGGAAGTTGGCATGGTGCTCCTTCGTGGATCGGTCTGGTGACCGATCCATCGATGACTGATAGATCTGGTGATCGATCAGGGAGCATGCGTTTCACTCACTGCACAGCTCCTGATCGGTCTGGTGATCGATCAGGAAGCCCACAAGTGGGTTGAGTTCCCCTGCTTCTCTGCTCCTGATCGGTCCGGTGACCGATCAGAGAGCATCCAGTAGGTTTTTGGCAAACCTAGTGATCACCTCCTGATCGGTCTGGTGACCGATCAGGGAGAAATCGTGATCGATCAAGCTGAATGATCAACTGTCGCGATGTTTCTCACCCTAACCGATCAGGCTGGAGCCTGATCGGTCTAGGATCAGTCTGATCGGTCTGGTGACCGATCAGCCAGTGAATTCCTGGCGGGATTGTGGCAAGCTGATTTCTAGATCAGTTTGGTGACCGATCTGGTGACCGGTCAGGGTGACTGATCATATGAGCTTGCGATCCCAAGTTTCTCACTAGGGACCAATCAGGTTGGAGCCTGATCAGTCTGGGATAGTCCTGATCGGTCCGGTGACCGATCACTTTAATTCAAACGCGCTGTCAGAAGCTCTGATCGTGCCTGCTTTCACTGATATGCTACTGATGTCACTTTGATCTTCTCTGCTATTATTGATATAAGTTTGATTTCATTTGCTAAACCTCTGATTGAGTGTGCAGGTGATAGGGATGGATTCAAACACTCAAGGAGAGTCAATGGAAGCCTTTCCTTGGAGCAGGTTTGTCCATTTGCCATCTCAGGTTGCAACGGCTGGAGCTGCTGACTGGAGCTTGGCTGAGGGAAGCTCAAGGAGTCCAGGGAGAGCTCAGTGGTAGCTGGCGTTGGCAGGTGAGCAGCTGGAGGCTGTAGTGAGATGGCTTGACCTGAGATCAACAGAGGAGACTTAAAGGCTTGGTGGCGAACAAGTCTCAGTAACATGTAACGAAGTTCTCCACACTGTGCTTGTGCGATCTGTTGTTCCATCATCTTGAGCAAGCAACTGCGATCTTTGAAGCAACCAGTTACTTGAGCATTGGGAAGAAGAGTCAGAAAGCTTGGTGAGTCCATCAACGAGAAGACACGAAGAAAGGGATTCTTGCGTGAGATCTGCGCTGAGTGGAGCTCGGGAGAAGTTTGTCTGAGTTCTTGCTGTCCTAAGTGCTCTGTAAGATCCTTCTTTTGTTTCATTGTGCTTAAGACATTATCCTTGTTGAAAAGCTGTGGAGAGGTTACTCCACCGAGAAGGAGGTTGCTTATTATCCGGATTTTTCGGGGCTTGATCTACCGACGATCAAGGGATCGCCCACCTTACGGGCACGCCAAGGAGTAGGGGCAAGTTATCCCCGAACCTTGTAAATCCTCTTGTTAGTGTTCTTGTTCTTGTGATTAACTTAGGGTTTAGTTTACTGCATACTCTGTTTTATTGCTTCCGTTGTGCTACTAAACCTTTGAGTCGCAGAAATTTTGATAAGTGCCAAGTTTTGGTGTCTGGCTATATTCACCCCTCCTCTCTAGCCATCCAAGTTCCAACACCTAAAAGCTCTCACTACCAAGGCCTTTGTGATAAGCTCTCCCTAGGTCATTCTCTGATGTAATCTAGGCAACAACAGTTATTTCTTACGAGGGTGGTACTTGCGCTCTATGTGTTTACTTGCCTTATGGACTCGTGATTCCTTCGAGTTTGCAACTGCACCATTTTAATCACAATAAAATGTGATAGTCCTGAGCAAACCAGGAATCACATCGAAGTCCATCTTGAGGTTCCTGAACCATGTAGCTCTTTTAGCTGTCTCAGAGACTGTCATCCATTCAGCTTTCATGTTAGAGTCCATCATGCAGCCGTTGCGCGACACTCTCCCATACAATGGTTCTACCTCTTAAAAGTAAACACAAATCCCCACGGAATACCTATATTTGCCCCTTATCTTGATTGGAATTTTGTATCTATATAACCCATAGGATATTGATCTGCCCGGTAAACCAGCATATCGTCCTTAGTCCTTCTCAGGCACTAATATATGCTTTTACCGCAATCCAATTTCCTTGGCCTGGGTTACTCCAATATCTGTTATCCATGCCCATGGCACAATAGATATTTGGTCTTGTTTTTAGCATACATGAGGCTTCCTATAGCTGATGCTAAAGGAACCGTCATTACCTACTCTATCTCCTTTGATAATCTAAACATATCTCTTTAGATATAGTAGCTCCAAAACTGAAAAATACCAAACTTTTCTTGGAGGTATCCATGCTAAAACAAGTTAGGACAGTGTCTTGTATGAAGCTTGGGATAAGCACATCATCCTTGTCTAGAGATCCCTTAGATCTTTGATCCCCAAGGATGTGTCTTACTATTCCCAAGTCCTTCATAATTATTTGGACAACCATACCCTTACGTCTGACAATATTCCGTTATTATTGCCAACCAACAAAATATTATATACGTATAGTACAAGAATACCACCACGTATCTGTCACATTACTTACATACACAAATTTCATCCGTCCTTTGAACAAATCCACATGACTGGATTTTTCTTATCAAACCGGATGTTTGTTGTCACAGGTCTAGGGATCCGGTTCATATTCACCAAGAAGCCAGTCTATAGACTCTCTAAGAACATGAAACCTTTAGGTTGACTAACAACCCTCCAACTATGATAAGGTACCCCTTGTGTATCTTCTGTGACATGAGGTGCAGTGTCTTGTGGTATTCCCTCTTGTATAGTTGGTACTAAGATTAGAATGCCCCCTTATTTAATTTACTCAGAATATCTCTACTCATGGGCTTGTGGTTTATTTCATAGACCTTTTCTTAAGAATCAGTCATTTGTGCCAACAAATATCCTCTGATGCATAGGACTACTAAACCACTTTTTGTTCCCTTAGGATAGCCTACGAACATATGCACTAGATTCCAATTTATCAGTGTCTCTCTTTCAGCACATATGCTGAACTACCCATAATTTGAACATGCCTTAGACTAAGCTTTCGCTTAGTCTACATTTATATGGTTTTAAGAGACTACTAACCTAGATAGTATCAAGCATATACACCGTCGTATCCAGGGCCCATCCCTTTGAACAAATCAGGCTAATCTCAGAGTGGCTTATCATCTTCCTAACCATTACCTTAAGAGACCTTCTTCCTTCCATGTGTTGCACCTTTCTGTTGGGGCACACCAGGTGCAGCGAGTTGGCATCAAATCCCAATTATTGATAAGTAAGTCCTACAACTATCCCTAGAGGTACTTGCCATTAAGATCTAATCCTAATGTCGCTATACTTTTACTCAGATGTTTCTCCGCATCAGACTTGAATTCTTTGATCTCATCAAAGGAATTAGTCTTGCGGTATATCAAGTAAATGTACTTTTGACTCTTGAATAATTGTTTACAAAATAAACAAAGTCTTCAAGGTTACCTCTATTCTAGATAGACAAAGGACTTATACTTATTGGCTTGAACCAATTCCTACATATCTTTGGCTCTATGCCCCTAGGCTTAGAAAAAACCTCTTTGGTCTTGTTACCTTCCTAGTAAGAGTCAAAGATCTTAAGGAAGACAAGTCTTCCATCACCAATAAACCCAAGGGCTCATTGGCTAACAATCTTTGAATCCTACTAAAGGTTAATAAGACCAAACCTTAGAGCAAAATATATGTTTGGTTCTACTTGGAAGGAACCTTTCTCTTACTTTAGTTAAAATGATAAGCTATTGCATCATGGGAGCTTTTGGTTTTATGAACTAATTGTCTATCTATGTACTTTAATAGATAATCCTTCTATCCTACTTTTAACAAATAAAAGCAATAGAATATCTTATTCCAGAAACTGAACAAAAGTTCTTTTCCACAAATTTAAGTACATAAAGACAATCTCTATAAAACCAAAACTATATCATCCTATGCTAAAGACATAAATGAATAAATAAACTCCCACAGCAAAAATCATCTCCATAGCCTATCCATGTAGTCAGTAATATCCTCCTCAGCTAGTCATCGGGTTTCCTGGAACCCCTGCACAAAAATGCAGACATGATTAGTGGCATCCGTATCTACACACCAGGTTCCGATAGATATCACCGCTAAACATGTTACAACAACAAAAGAAGAAAATATATCTGAATTATTACCCTGACGGCAGGGGCAATCCGCCTTTCAATGTCCTGAGTGCTTGCATACAAAGCACTTGCCTTTCGGCTTCTTTATGCATCCCTGAGGTCCCTGTAATCCTGCTACTTTCTTTGCTCCAACATGTTTCTTCTTCTTCTTTCCTTTCGGTTTAGAAGTAGAAACCTCTTGAGCAATGAAAGTCAGTGAAAGAGAAACCGCCTTTGCCACCTCAAGTTCTGTCAGAAGTTCTTCCCACGAATATGAACGCTTGTCCATATTATAGCTTAGGCGAAACTTCTCAAAAACCTATGGTAGAGATTGGAGGATGAGATCGACCTGGGTTTCCCCATTGATTTGTGCTCTAAGGATTTCCATCTCTTTCAGCCAAGCCATCATTTTGAGAATGCGTTCCCTTACGGGCATACCCTCAACTAGGATGGTTGTTGTCAAGTTCTTAATTACCTCCTGCCTAGCTGCCCGATTACTTTGCTCGAAGAGTTCGTCGAGTTTGGATGTTTTATCACTGGTAATGGAAGAAGCTTGATTTTGATGACACTCAGTCGTCTCGTCTGCTTCTAACCATTTCTTAAAATATTCAAACTCCTCTTCAGTATTAATCTTGCTAGGCTTTTCGGCACAGAACTCAACAAGATCACATTTAAGTTCCTCGGCAGTGGAGACAAAGTCCATATTTAATTCCCAATCCATATTGTTATTAGGGGCATTAATTTGATTTTCTCTTTCAATTAGAACAAATGGGTCTAGATCCATTTTAAAATACCTGAGAATTACAACAATCACACACTTTAGTTTTTGAAAATAAATTGACACCTCAAAACAATAAATTTCCAAAAACAACCAACACTTCAAAATACCGAGAATTTCGCATGCCACGATGGTGTGGACGTATACGAATTTTACATTTGTGAGAGGAGGTTTTACCCATTAATTTTACTATCTTGTCATCTTAACTTTTTGACAAATAAAATTAATAGTTGGTCCTCTTCGACCCTACAAATAATAGTAGTGACTCCGATGGGGAGGATACTATTATCTATATCTAAGTGTTTACAATTACACGATACTAAGAAAAATTATTTCCGATTATGTGTCTTCCGATAGGGAAGTACACATACTCTTCAATAATTTCCTATAGTCATTTCTGACCTAGTGATCCGCAGAACAAGCCCATCCGATGGGGAGGAAGGCACTCAGAGCCGACGCACAAACTTGTTCGCATCACTTATCAGATTGTAATAGAGGCTGGGACCCTTAGGGTTCCTCTCCCACTTAGTTATTTACGTTGAGGTTTTTCACACACACACACACACGACAAGCACATAAACCAATATAATAGACAATGAAAAAATCCTAAATTTTTCCAACTATTATGGCCTTGGTCTCCAATGCACCTCCAGTCGTGTCGCCACCTCGTCCACCCCATCCTTTTCATGTGCAAGCCACCATGAAGGAGTTCCCGAGTCGAGATCACTAGTTTACTTTTTACATCCATTGATCCTATACTCCACAAAGGAGTGTACATGTGATCTAGATCAAGAGTAAATAAAAGCTTGACTAAACAAGTGTCATATTTAATTGCAAAAATTAAATAACTTATTTAGCCTCGTTAACCCCGAGGATTCAATTAATTTACAACACACAATCAATCACATACATAACCTATTAATGTCATAATAGTTGGAATCTAGTGCTTGCAACAAAGAGTTAGCCTACGCACATCCAAAAATTATCCAGCAAAAATAATGTACATGATAATGTGTAGAAAAATAACCGAATTCTAAACATACAAAACCATAAACCTCGCTCTGATACCAATTGTTGGGGTGTAATAACCCTTATATGGCTTGGCGATTTCCTAAGCAACCACGGGGACGAACATGAGAGACCTCTCTATGTCTACGGATTAAAAATTTAATCCGAATAGAGACCCGTCTCCCAAACGACCGTCTCATCGTCGTGTCAATTAACTCAAGTTACAACTTAGCCAAAACCAAGGTAAAGGCCTTGTAACTTTCCGAGTTAATTAACCGCGAAAAAGACGACGAATGGATCACCGATTTTTGTGTTTATCTTTAGGGTCCATGACTTAAATTAATTGACATATTAATTAACTAATAATTAATCCATGACAATTAATTAACAGATGCAATGAAAATAATAATCAAAGCAATAGAGCAACAAGAACGAAAGCGGAGCTAGGGAGAGGTATACCTCGCCTTTTACCTCGCAGTCTTCTACCTTATGACCCTTCCCTCTTGGACGTCGTGTGGGCGACGAGATACCAAGACACGGAGTCACCAAGGCTTCCAATTAATCACCCAATCTCCTTCCTTACTTTGCGCTAACCTCAAAACCCTAACCTAGGGTTTCAGCCGCCGGCGACCCTTTAAGGAAGAAGCTCCTTCTTCACCCTTGCACCGTCCACCAAGTAGACCAAGGAGGAAGAAGATGATGACGGTAAAGAAGAGAAACAAAGCTCTCCTTTCCACTAAACCCTAGCCGAAACCTCACCTATCCTCTTTTTCTTTGCCGCCGGCCAAGGGAAGAAGAAACTCCTTCTTCCTACCAGCCGCCGGTGGCTCCTCCCCGCGCCCAGCTTGCGCACAGCGAGGAGGAAGAAAGCTGTGATTGAGCTGGAGAGGAAAGGGTGAAGAGAAAAGGGATGAAACCTCCTCTCCTTCCTTCTTCTTTCCTCCTATCGCCGGCGCCGCAACCTTCTTGATAAAGTCATCGCTGGCGATCCTTCACAGCCGTTCTCTCTCACCGAACACCACCTGGTGATGCTCCCTTCGATCAGGTTCCACACCCAATAGAGAGGAGAAGAGAAACTTCTTCTCTTGTTCCCTTTGATCCGGCGCACCCAATACCCTAGGAGAGAGAATTGTGTGGGTGAGAAGAAGAGGCTTTTTAGGGTTTTGTATGAATGAATTGGATGATCAATTAGCCTTGTATCATGACTCCTATGGGGTATTTATACGGCTAAGGTAGGGACAATGAGGAGGAGTTGGTTCTTGGCCCGCTAATGGATCCAAACCCGATCCATTAATGGTGATCCATTCCACTAAAGGATCCCATTGAACTTCCTCACCAACCCCCATATTTTCATATGAGCTCCACCTATTATGAGTCATCCATCTCCCCGTGTTTAAGATATCAAATGCCCAATAATTAATTTAAATTACTGACAATTAAATTAATTAACCTCTTGATCCTTGATTAGTACCACTCAACCTTTTCATCATGTCGGACCATAGTCCACTTGCAAGATTTGACATGACGATCCTTTTGAGCTCATCAAGGGGGCATTATCATCCCGACTCACCAGGACACAGATTCCATCAATAATCAATGCACACCATATCATTAATATTATTTTCCAATTTACCGGTCCTATCGATTTAACGGAATAAATCTCACCCATTGGTAAGTTAAAGAAATAATAATTAATTATACGTGCCCGTTATTATTTCGGGATTAAGAGATCGTACTCCATAATATATATCCGAGGTCTAATCCAATTTATGAAGTTTGTACAAAATTGGATGACCTTTCTTTTGGTCCTACTCAATGTACACAAAGTGCACTAGTGTAATTCTATGGTTAAGATAAACCACACCTAATTATACTACAACCATCCTGATGGTTTGTCCAACTCCATCTCGGTTGTGAGCCTCTTTCTTATACTTCTGCAAAGTACTTGATAACATGATCTTCTGTGCGACACCACGCACCATGTTATCTACAATGCAAAGTATGAGACATTTTGTGCATATACTAATATAAATATGCACCGTGTGATTTTGCGATTCTCTTTAAAATGTAAATATATTCTAACCAAAAACAAGACTT
Source organism: Boesenbergia rotunda (assembly GCA_024364735.1). Lineage (NCBI taxonomy): Eukaryota > Viridiplantae > Streptophyta > Magnoliopsida > Zingiberales > Zingiberaceae > Boesenbergia > Boesenbergia rotunda. The sequence goes on along the minus strand of JAGFNQ010000325.1, from coordinate 337,218 downwards.
TTAGTATACATCCTAACAGATCCCTAAAGTAGACCAGATGCCGGTGGAGCCTCCCATAGGTTTCCTTACTGTCTTTCTGTGGCAAGTAGAGTCGGGGCTCCGCTTCCCCATTCCTCCTTTTTTCATGAACGTGGCCTCCTATTTTGATATTCCCCTTCACCATATAGCTCCCAACGCCTTTGCTCAGATGGGTGGGGCGTACATTATCTTCAAGATCTTCGATATCCCCTTGACCCCTCACCTTTTCCATTCCTTCTTCATTCCGATTAGCTCGCGAGGGGCCTTTAGCTTTTCGACGCATCCGAACCATAGGTTCTTAGGAGGGTTCCCTTCCTCGCACAAAGGATGAAAGGAGAAGTTCTTCTTTATCAGACTGCTTGCGCGACCCTTCAGTCCTCTCCGCTGGATGGAGGATCTACCAACTCCTCCCTCGCTATGGAATTTCCTCTATAGTCCAGCCTACCAGCGCGCCAGGAACATGCTCTCCGGTATGGAGTTCATTCGCCCAGGTCTGGTGCAGAGTGAGGATCTCATGTACAGAGCGAGTCTTAGCTCTAAAGTGACCCAGATTAGCCCCAACCTTGGTAAGTTCATATTTTTCATCAATGCTTGTTAGTTCTAACTAATATTCTCTTGCCTGGTTATTGCAGAGGAACTCATGTTTTCGAGGGTGATGCACCGACTTATCAAGTGGGAGGAAGCCAACAAGGAGGCTCTGGATCCTCCCCCAGCTGCTCCTGGTGCCCTTGGTGTACCCTCTGCTTCAGCCGAGTCCTCGGAGGGGACTGCTGAATCGTCCAGTGAGTATGCCACGCCAGAGTGGGCAGAGGCTCTTGCTGCACCTCCACCGTTTACTGGCACAAGGACTTTGGTCCGTCGGTTGACCCGGAGATGGGCATACCTTCAGGGGATGACCCACCCCCGCCTACTATCCATCCGAAGGGGGTCACAGAGGAGTCATCGCCCCCCGCTGCCCCATCCACATCCCAATTCTCTAGTCGGCAGAAGAGGAAGGTCCCAGAAGGCTTAGGCCCATATGGAAGAAGTTGGGCCGAGTGGCCCCAGCACACTTCCGTCTATTCCTGAAGAGGTTGTTCCACCTTCCGATGGTGAGGAAGCTATTCCTTTATCTCCGCCTTTTCCGTCGACGACCACTCCAAAGGTAGGTGGTCAGGCCTCCGACTCTTCTTCGGTCAACCCTACTGAGGTCACAAAGGGTAAGCAAGTATTGCCTACCCAATATCGAATGCAGCTTGACCACCTTCGCAAAAGGCTAGATGCGGCGTTGGAAGCTTCCATGCAATCCTTCCCCTCGGTGCAGTTGAAGGAGGTCCCTGCTGGGGGCCTTTCTTCTGAGGGGATTTCCAGCTCTGAGGAGGCCGACTCTGGCCCTTCTACCTTGCCACCTGAAGCTCCCACTATCCAGCCACTTCCCCCGTGCAGGGGTTCGTCGCCTTCAGGGAGCCGAATTGACACCTCGGGGTCTCAAGGGGGGAAGCCGTGCGAATCTCTGCGGGGCCTCTTACTACCCTCCATGAGTCCCTTTTGAAGGTGCGTGTTCCAGGTACATAAGCTATTTTCTTGTATACTTCATAATTCCTTGGTGCAATGATAGGCGGTTAAGACTGCCTGACAGCCGGCTGTTACTTGTACACCTGGCCAGAGATTGTGGCCTTGACCCGCTGGGCACTAAGAGTAGAGACCACAGCCGACCACGAGCGCAGAGTGGGACTTATGCAAGCGGGGGTCAGTCGAGCTCTCCGAGCGAAAGTGGAACATCAGCTAGATGTTGAGGCAATCGGCCCTGAGATGATCTGGAGGATCATAGGGTTTTGATGTGTGTGGGCAATATGGTTATGTTAGGATTTATTGTGTTCTCATACGTGTACATGAGTGTGCAGGTGTACAGGTACACATGGACTTAGTTGATGTCTTCGAGTGAAGGATGACATGGAGGCAAGTTGGAGGCTTGCATGCGCATTCAAGGGACCGGTGGATAGCAGGGACGATGAGCCTGTTGGATCGAGAGAATAGGATAGAGGGGGGGGTGAATATCGTAAAAAACATTTCGGATTCGAGGTTAAGAGAATACGCAGCGGAATTGAAAACATAGCACAAGAACTCAAGCGATTTACTTGGTTCGGAGTCGCGGTCGGCTCCTACTCCAAGGTCCACGGTCGTTGACCGTTTTCTACGGGCAATTCTATATGTGCGCAAATGTTTACAGAAAAATATTATAGTTGTAGTACAGTAAACTAAAAATTAAACTCTTCGTTACCGACGCCCGGTGTGGATCGTGCTTCGGAGCAGAGGGTCGTCGTCGGCGCTTGAATCTCGAGATGGGAGGTTTCCGGAGTAGAGCGCTAGAGTCGAAGAGCGTATTGGCGTTGGAAGTGTTGTTTGGAAGCCTTGGGGGTCGAGCCCCTTATATAGTGCACCTGGGGGCGCCCGGACGTTGGGGGCGCCCTCCACGTGTCTCCCGATCCGCAAACCCTCATCCGCAACTCGGTCAGCCCTTATCCCTCCAGGATCGGGCTCGAGGTTTGACGGGGGCGCCCGGGAAGCAGGGGGCGCCCGGGTTGACTTGGTCTGCTGGCTTCTCGCTGACTTGAACTTTATCTGCTTCGTTGGCTTGGACCCAGGGCGCCCGAGGCATCCGGGGCGCCCGGGACACTGGGGGCGCCCGGGAGCTTGGGGGCGCCTGCCCCAGTGAGCTTCCGAAGCGTTACTTGCTCAGCTTGTCTTGCCTTCACCTTGGGGGCGCCCGGGACCTCCGGGGCGCCCTGCCCAGCTGCTGCCCCTCTCCTTTGGGGCGTTCTGAGCTGCAGAAACTCGTTCCTTCGGTCCTGCATCCAGGGTTAGTGCCACACAAAACAAAGCAAGAATGTTAGTGAATTTTACAGCCGTAGCTGTCTTGGTTCTGACTTTGGGTCTCCAAAATGGAGCCCTAGGTCGAGCCGACGCCTACTGTTCCCTCGACGGGGAACGCGTCCTCACCTACTCCTCTCAGGAGAGTTTACCTTTTGCCAACCGGCTCCTCCGGTTGGACTTTTGCCCGATGCACCTGACCAGGTCTTCGTGCCCACCTTCCGAGCAGGTCTTCGGTGCCCAACTCCTTGCCAGGACTTCGTGCCCAGCTCCTTGCCAGGGCTTCGTGCCCAGTCCTCGACCAGGACTTCGTGCCCACCTTCCGAGTAGGTCTTCGGTGCCCAGCTCCTTGCCAGGGCTTCGTGCCCAGTCCTCGACCAGGACTTCGTGCCTAGTGTACATAGGGCTTCTTTTCCTGTATACTTAGTGAACATGTTAGATCAACATAATATCTTAACTTTTGAAACCTTTGCCATTATCAAAACCCAGGTTTGACTTAGGTGCTGCCTGCACCAACAATCTCCCCCTTTTTGATTTATGGCAACCCGTTTCAAAAAGTTAAGTTAATCGAAACAGGTAAAATACTAGTTTAGTTTCCTCCCTCTGGAAGGAATCTTCCCCTAGGTTTTTCAAAGATTCGTGGGGTTTGAAAATTTTCTAAGTCTAAAGATGAAATAAAATTTTCAACACTTAAAACATTTTTCAACAGAAGTTTTAGAAAACAGTTTTCAAAAAAAAATTTGGTTGGGCACTTGGAAAATTCATACTTAGACATTTTACATTTTTAGAAATTTTTTTTAAGTCAATAACTTAGTAGAAAATTTTTCTAAACATCTTCTGAAGTTTTTAACAAACTTTCACTCTCTTTAGTACTTTAGAAAGTTTATACTTAGAAACTTTTCTTATTTGAGAAGTTTGAACATAAGTACTTAGAGATAACAAACATCTTAGGTCAAGTACTTAGACACAATTTTGAAAAATGGTTTAAGTCATGTACTTGGAAATTTTTGAAAACAATTTAAGTCAAGTACTTGGAAACAGTTTTGAAAAATAATTTAAGTCAAGTACTTGGAAACAATTTTGAAAAAGACGGTTTTGAAAGCAACTTTAAATTAAGTACTTTTTGAAGAAACGATAAAGAAAATTTTGAAATTTTGAATTTTGAAAAAAAAATTAATTTTCAAACCTTCTCTCTTTTTCACTCTCTCCCCCTTTGCCATATATCAAAAAAAACAAAGCAAATATAGAAAAACTAAATTGCACAAGGATATAGTAAAAGAATAATGTGCTGTACTGAACCAATTCAAGATATAGACTAGACCAAATCAATTTGATATATCTCTGTCGGGTCCTGTCTAACCCAATTAGCTACTTACTAACTGTTATAAACAGAAGTTTTCGCTAGGGTTAGTCAAGTTAAGTGTTCTGTTCAAGTTAGATTTTCTAAACTTGATACTTAACCTGATTACTGTTTAATTTGTATTTAGTGCCCCAATTACTGCAGATGCACTGACTCAAAGCATCTTGAATTAAGGCAAAGACCTAAGCATCTCAACCCATTCTAGGTTATCAATCAAAAGTACCCTAAGGTGCTTGTGAGATGCTGGCTTCTAGATCTATAGGTGTATGCAGTTCTAGGATTAGGGCCTAGACTAAGTCCATTTGCGAAAAAGCCCTAGTTTTGAAGGGGGTAGTTTTAAATAAAACTAAGTCGAAAAATTATTTTAAAAAGAAATGCCAAAAAGATTTTGAACTATGTAAAAACTGATTTTAAAATCAAGTAAAGCCGTTAAAACAAAGAAAAGTAGGGTTAACCTATTCTACCAAGCATAACCCTAACTGCCTTCTTAGTGAGCTGAACTCAGACTCAGGTAGGGGTTTGGTGAATATATCAGCTAAGTTAGATTTAGAGTCTACATGCTTAAGGATTATCTCACCCCTGGCTACATGATCTCTTACAAAGTGGTATTTAACTTCTATGTGTTTAGTTCTGGAATGTTGGATTGAGTTCTTAGTTAGATTGATTGAGCTTATATTGTCAATGTAGACTTGAGTTTGGGTGTAGTTAAGATGGAAGTCCTTAAGAGTGTGCATCATCCATAAGAGTTGTGCTACACACTCTCCTAAGGCTACATACTCAGCTTCAGTTGTGGATAGAGCTACACAGCGTTGTTTTCTGCTGCACCAACTTACTAGACTATTTCCTAATAGTTGACAGCTTCCACTTGTGCTCTTTCTATTTAATTTACAACCAGCATAGTCAGAATCAGAATATCCTAACAAGTTAAAGGTTGAGATCCTAGGATACCAAATCCCTACATTTAGGGTGCCCTTAACATATCTTAGTATTCTTTTTAGGGCTACTAAATGCGTTTCCTTAGCACAGGTTTGGTATCTAGCACACATTCCTACGGCAAAGAGGATATCAGGTCTGCTGGCTGTAAGGTACAGTAGATTTCCAATCATACTCCTATAAAGTTTAAGGTCTACTGGTTTACCATTAGAGTCACTATCTATTTTTACATTTGTGGCCATGGGGGTACTTATGCTTTTAGAGTTATCCATTTTAAATTTCTTTATTAACTCCTTAGCATATTTGGATTGATGGACATAGTTTCCATCCCTAGTTTACTTAATTTGTAACCCTAGAAAGAAGTTGAGCTCACCAACTAAGCTCATTTCAAATTCATTTTCCATTATTTTAACAAATTCTTTTAGGAAGTTTGAGTTGGTGGACCCAAAGATTATGTCATCGACGTAGATTTGGGCAATAAAGATTTCTTTTCCTAAGGTTTTAAGAAATAGGGTTGAGTCAATTTGTCCTTGTTTAAATTCTTTAAAAATTAGGTAGGTTGATAAGCGTTCATACCAGGCTCTAGGTGTTTGTTTTAGTCCATAAAGTGCTTTGGTGAGTTTGTAAACATGGTCAGGTCTTTCTAAGTCCTCAAAACCAGGGGGTTGTCCTACATAGACTTCTTCCTTAATAAATCCATTTAGAAAAGATGACTTTACATCCATTTGATAGAGCTTAAATCCTTTATGGGATGCAAAGGTTAACAACATCCTAATGGACTCAAGTCTAGCTACTGGGCATAGGTTTCGTCATAATCTAACCCTTCTACTTGACTGAACCCTTTTGCTACTAAGCGGGCTTTATTTCTAACTATTTCTCCTTGATCATTTAGCTTATTCCTAAAAACCCACTTAGTGTCAATGATGGATTTGCCCTCAGGTTTAGATACTAGTTCCCAGACTTGGTTCTTCTCAAATTGAGCTAACTCTTCTTGCATAGCTATGATCCAATCAGGATCAGGTAGGGCTTCCTCTATAGTCTTAGGTTCAATTTTTGAAATCATTGCTATCTGACTAAGGTTTCTATAGGAGGACCTAGTTCTAACTCCTAAAGTTGGATCACCCACAATTTGATCAGTTGGGTGACTGAGTCTGGGTTTCTTGGTTTTTCTAGAACTTGGTTCAGCCTCAGGTCCGGCTAGTCGGTTTGGTTCAATATTTGGTTCAACTACTCGGGTTGGTTCAATAGTTGGTTCAATTGACTCACTAGTTTGTTTGTTGTAAACCCTATATACTCTACTTGTTGTTGAATATCCTAAGAAGATGCCTGGGGTTGACTTAGACTGAAATTTACCTAGATAGTCCTTGGTGTTTTGGATATGGACTTTGCACCCAAAGACCCTTAGGTAATGTAGGTTTGGAAGTCTATGGTAGTATAATTCATAGGGTGTTTTATTGTGTCGTTTGTTAATTAGTACCCTATTTTGGATGTAGCAAGCCGTACTAATTGCTTCTGCCCAATATTGGTTAGCTAGGTTAAATTCATTGAGCATAGCCCTAGCGGCTTCCTGTAGGGTTCTATTTTTCCTTTCAACTATCCCATTTTGCTGGGGGGTTCTAGGACACGAAAATTCGTGTATATACCCATTTATCTTACAAAATTTCTCGAATTGTTGATTTTCAAACTCTCCCCCATGGTCACTCCTAAGTCTTTTGATTTTGGTATCGTTTTGATTTTCAATTAACTTACAAAAATCATTGAATAGGTTTAGGGTTTCATCTTTGGTCTTTAGAAACCTAACCCAGGTAAACCTAGAGTAATCATCAACTATTACTAAGCAGTACTGGTTTCCGCTTAGTGACTTGGCTCCATGTGAATCAAATAGGTCAAGATGCAAGAGCTCAAGTGTGGTTTGAGTTAGATCAGATTGAATAAGTTTGTGATTAGACCTGTTTTGTTTACCTTGATTACATGATTTACATATTAAGTTTTCATGGTTCTTAATTTTAGGGATACCTTTAATTAGGCCAAGTTGAGTGATTTTCGAAATTATTCTCAAATTTGTGTGACCTAATCTCCTATGCCAGAGGTTTGATTGTTCTAACTGAGTTAACATGCATTTAGGTACTAGTGGTAGGTTTATAGTGTAAATATTATTTTTCCTAGTGCCCTTAAGCATGATTTCTGAGTCTTGTAAGTTTCTAATCAGGCAGTTAGAGTTGGTAAAGGTAACTACATAACCAGTATCACACAATTGACTTATGCTAAACAAGTTAAATTTAAAATCTTCAACCAAAAGAACCTTCTTAATAACAAAGTCAGATTTAAGTTCAATGTTACCTGACCCAATCACCTTGAGTGTAGCATTGTTGCCAAATGCTACTGAGCCTAAGTTTTTGAACTTCAGTTTGGTGAATTTCAATTTATCCCCAGTCATGTGTCTGGAGCACCGCTATCCAACATCCATTGATCCAAATCTTTATGTTCCTACACATAAAGAGTTTTGTTGATTTGGATCCAATTAGAATCAGGAATAGCCTAAATTGATTTTCACAACCTAGTCCGTCTCACCCAATCTAGAGTCGTCAATCACGTTAGCCTTAAAGGTTTTTGTGAGACAGGTTTTGAATAGATAGAATTATTTTGAAAGATCATGACTTATTTTGAAAAAATTAAATTAATTTTGAAAACACTTGTTTTGAATTTATTTTGAAAAAGAGTGTTTGAATCTACAATTGACTGAAAATTTGTGTTAGATTCCAATTTGACAAAGAATGATTTGAATTTCAATTTCAAAAATTGGCTTCCATGTCTTGGCGAGGCACTAGGCCTTCTTTGGCCGTAGCCTTATTGGATCATCAACCCTTTCCTTGACAAAGCCTTTTAGTGAAATTTCATTTTCAAAATTATTTTTTGAAAAATTCTGGTCTAACTAGTTTGGGTCTTGGATCGGTAGCTTCGGCTAGTTTCACCAGTCTAAAGAGACCAAGTAGAGTATACTTGACCTTATTAGAAGAGGCTTTCCTAACGTACTATCATCTCACCGCCCCCCAATACTAGGTTGTTCAAGTTTCAGTTTAATTGGTTCAGTCCTTAATCTAACCAGTTCTAAGTCTAAGCATGGTAAATTGCAGAAATTAAATAGACAAGCAATCATGCAATTTAAAACAAGAATAGAAATTTATCTAACTATGAATATTGTTTTTAATTTGGCTTCCCCTGGACTAAAGCCACGATAATGGTTCGGCAAGATGTGAATCTTGTCCTTGGGGATCCAATACTGATTTGATCCAGTTTGTTTGTTCAGGCACAGTTTGGGTACCCATGCCTGAATTTTAGGTCTGGACTGGTTCAGTACAACATAGTATGATCTTTGTCTAGACTTGGTTCTATAGCCTAATCCGGATCGATTTAGAAACGACTTCTGTTTTCCAAGAATCATGTTAAGACCCTTGGAACCAGAAGTGAATCATTCTAAGGCTGATCTAAGGTCCTTGACTTGAGTTTTCAAGGAGGAGTTCTCTTTCTCAAGTTTTTCAACTTGAGTAGAGGTTCCTTCTTGAACCTTCTCAGTTAAGGATCTAGAGTCAGCTCCCTCTTTCAGGAGTTTTACTTCCTGTCGGAGAGATTCGACTCGGATTTTGGCTTTCGCCAAGTCTCGAGAAAGATAGGCAATTAATTCCGACAATTGATTTCTAGAAAACCCACTTACATTTATTTCGCCATCCTCTGAAAACATGAGCTTTTCGTCATCCGGCTCCGATTCTGACTCGGTCTCGATTTCGTCTGAGGCAGTCAGGGCGAGCAAGTTCGACTGTGGGGCCTCTTCTTCTTCTTCAGAAGAAGACTCGTCCCACGTTGCTTGAAGAGCCTTCTTTCTTCTTGCTTTCTTGGCCTCTTTTAGGTTAGGGCATTCCGATTTGAAATGACCCTTTTTGTTGCATTCGAAGCAAGTCACACTTGATTTGTTCTTAGTTGGTTCAGCTGGATCTTCCTTCTTTCAGATGGCCTTTCTTCTGTTGGATTGATTCTTCAATTCCTTGTAGTAGTTCCGAGCAAGCCGGACCAGCTTGGGTCGATCTCCTTCGCTGTCTTCTGAGTCTGAATCTGACTCAGACTCGGGCTCAGGTTGAGGCTTCTTCTTGGTTATCTTTCCAGTTTTACCTGCAATAAAGGCAATGCCCTTCTCGGCCAGTGTGCAGTTAGTCTGCTCATGTAATTCAAGTTTGAAAAATAGTTCATCTAATTTAATTTTAGACAAGTCCCTTGAAACTTTGTACCCATCTACCATAGATGCCCACAACATGTTTCTTGGGAAAGCGTTAAGGGTATACCTGATCAGGTCACGGTTTTCTACCTTGTGATCGATTGTGTGAAGGTCGTGTAGGATCGGTGCCGTTGATAGATGGGGGGGGGTGAATATCGACCATGAAAACCTTCGTAAGAAAATCGTAGACTTTTGAATCTTCGTTCTAGACTCAGAGCGTTAGTGCTGTGGAAAATAAACAGAACGAAGAAACCAACAACCAACACAGATTGCACGTGGGATTTTTACTTGGTTCTCGACCCCCCATAGTCAGTACATCCAAGGCCTATGCACGGGAACGCCTGTCCACTATTGGTCTCCTTCCCGGACTTTCCGAATGTGGAGAAACCCGACTTACAGTGCAAGATTACAATCAAAAGATAAATAAATTGAATGCGGAACAATAAAATCAAACCGAACAAACAAGATCTGAAACTCGACCGATCTGGACCTCCGAAGTGCCGCGCACTTCCTCCTGGAGCCTCCCGGTCGTAGAACCTCGTCTTTAGCGCGTGGTCGTCGGTCAGAGTGATCAAAATGGCACTTAGCAGTTGTGTCTGAAGCAGAGGGGTCGAAGCCCCTTTTATAGCACTCCTGGGGGCGCCTCGATAAACTCGGTCAAACCTTATCCCCACGTCGACCTCGCTGCAGCTGATAAAACCTTTGACCAAGGCGCCCCAGACCTCCCGGGCACTCGCGTGAAGGCTTATCTGTGTTTCGAACTCGAAACAGCAACTATAGCTTTCAACTAGGGCACCCCGGACCTTCCGGGCGCCCTCATAGGAGCCTATTCTGCGTATCACACAACAAACTGCTTTTTACTCTTGACTGGGGGCGCCCCATCATCCCGGGCGCCCTGCTTGGCTGGTTTCCAGCCCCAATGTATGTTATTTGCTTGTTTTGGCTTCCGTTCTAGGTACCTGTAAGATACAAAAATACCAAGCAAATATACATACATTCTTAACCATAAGGACTTGGTTCTGACTTCGGATTTCCACGAAACCCTAGGTCGAACCGACGCAAGTTCTCACCCCCCGAGAACGCGCCTTTCACCTACTCCTTTCAGGAGACGGTTGCCACCCAGTCCTTCGGGTGGACTTTTGCTTAGCTTCCGATACTTCCGGACCTCGAGACGCCCAAACCCTGACCCGTCTCTACTCCTGTCCTTAGTCATCGCTCAGCTAAGTTGCTCAGTCCCTCGGACCAAAACTTCGTGCCCAAACCCTAGGTCCAGGACTTAGGTGGCCAACCCTCGGCCAGGTCTTCGTGCCCAATTCCTCGAACCAGGTCTTCGGTGCCCAACCATCGGCCAGGTCTTCTTGCCCATTCCCCGACCAGGACTTAGTGCCCACCTTCCGAGCAGGTCTTCGGTGCCCAGCCCTTTGCCAGGACTTAGTGCCTAATCCTCGATCAGGACTTAGTGCCCAATTCCCTGAACTAGGACTTATTGCCTAGGTTTACTAGGACTTCCTTCCACTTTGGTTACCCCTCTCTTAACTCCCCTTTGTCTATTCAATGTGTCACTGATTTAAGTAAATTGTCAAACATTAAAACACTTAGAGGAGAACATCATTGATGCAACTTGCACCAATAGGCCGTTCATCAATTCCTGAATTCTGGCGTGAAGCTGGGCTGCTGTTTCACTGTCGTTCATCTTGATTGTGTACAGCTTGTTCAGTAGTAGGTCCCTCTTGCTGATCCGGGTGTCGGAGGTTCCTTCGTGTAATTCAATTAGCTTACCCCAGAGTTCTTTTGCCCTGTTGAATGGACCCACCCGGTTCAGCTCTTCTTTGGTTAGACCGCATTGAAGTGTTTGAGTTGCTTTGGCATCGGCTTCAATTTTTCTTTTGAGGGCGGTATCCCATTCGGTATAGGATTGTGGCACTCCGTCAGCATTTTTAGATATGTCCAGACCAGACTGGATTATTATCCACATGTCCACCTGATTTTTCAGGTGGACTTCCATCCTACTCTTCCAGTAGGAGAAATCCTCCCCACTGAAGAGCGGTGGTCTGGCGGTACTGAAGTCTTCTTGCATGACCATTTAGGAATTATCTAAAAAAGAAAGAGAGAGAGGAAAAAAAACGTCCCAAGACTTGATCTTGGATTAGTAGTGCGGGAAGAAAAGAAATTATCGAGTGGTGTTGCACCAACCTCGATTAACGATAAAAATTTGATTAAAAAATTCGAAGAAAATTCGAAAAAAACATTCTCAAATTGGTGGTTGCACCAAATTTGAGCTTCCCCGCTCTTATACCACTTGTTGGATCGAGAGAATACGATAGAGGGGGGGTGAATATCGTAAAAACTTTTCGGATTCGAGGTTAAGAGAATACGCAGCGGAATTGAAAACACAGCACAAGAACTCAAGCGATTTTACTTGGTTCAGAGTCGTGGTCAGCTCCTACTCCAAGGCCCACGGTCGTTGACCGTTTTCTGCGGGCAATTCTATATGTGCGCAAATGTTTACAAAAAAATATTACAGTTGTAGTACAGTAAACTAAAAATTAAACTCTTCGTTACCGACGCCCGGTGTGGATCGTGCTTCGGAGCAGAGGGTCGTCGTCGGTGCTTGAATCTCGAGATGGAAGGTTTCCGGAGTAGAGCGCTTGAGTCGAAGAGCGTATTGGCGTTGGAAGTGTTGTTTGGAAGCCTTGGGGGTCAAGCACCTTATATAGTGCATTTGGGGGCACCCGGGACGTTGGGGGTGCCCTCCACGTGTCTCCTGATCCGTAAACCCTCATCCGCAACTCAGTCAGCCCTTATCCCTCCAGGATCGGGCTCGGGGTTTGACGAGGGCGCCCGGGAAGCAGGGGGCGCCCGGGTTGACTTGGTTTGCTGACTTCTCGCTGACTTGAACTTTATCTGCTTTGTTGGCTTAGACCTAGGGCGCCCGAGGCATCCGGGGCGCCCGGGACACTGGGGGCGCCTGGGAGCTTGGGGGCACCTGCCCCAGTGAGCTTCCGAAGCGTTACTTGCTCAGCTTGTCTTGCCTTCACCTTGGGGGCGCCCGGGACCTCCGGGGCGCCCTGCCCAGCTGCTGCCCCTCTCATTTGGGGCGTTCTGAGCTGCAGAAACTCGTTCCTTCGGTCCTGCATCCAGGGTTAGTGCCACACAAAACAAAGCAAGAATGTTAGTGAATTTTACAGCCGTAGCTGTCTTGGTTCTGACTTTGGGTCTCCAAAATGGAGCCCTAGGTCGAGCCGACGCCTACTGTTCCCTCGACGGGGAATGCGTCCTCACCTACTCCTCTCAGGAGAGTTTACCTTTTGCCAACCGGCTCCTCCGGTTGGACTTTTGCCCGATGCACCTGACCAGGTCTTCGTGCCCACCTTCTGAGCAGGTCTTCGGTGCCCAGCTACTTGCCAGGACTTCGTGCCTAGTCCTCGACCAGGACTTCGTGCCCACCTTCCGAGCAGGTCTTCGATGCCCAGCTCCTTGCCAGGGCTTCGTGCCCAGTCCTCGACCAGGACTTCGTGCCTAGTGTACTTAGGGCTTCTTTTCCTGTATACTTAGTGAACATGTTAGATCAACATAATATCTTAACTTTTGAAACCTTTACCATTATCAAAACCCAGGTTTGACTTAGGTGCTGCCTGCACTAACAGAGCCAAGGGACGCGGACTTCGAGGGGTACGTGAAGGGTGGCATGGAGGCAAACTGGAGGTTTGCGTGGCATCCGAGGGATGAGGGTCGAAGATGAAGAAGACGTGAAGGCAACAGTCGAGGCTGCTAGTGAAGAGTCAACTAGGTTGTGAGGGTCTGAGTATGAGTGATTGTACTCAGGGGCTAAGCCGAGAGTGTTCGAGTGCGGAGTGAAATGTACTCGGGAGTGTAACTCTAGGCTTAGGACTCAGACCAGTCGACTGCCCTGGGGGCAGTCGACTGGTGCCAACTGGAACAACTGGCCAGGATTCGAATGTTGTACTGTAATGGTCGAATCTGAGTGGGACCAGTTGACTGCCCCATGGGCATTCGACTGGTAGCGGCTGTTTCAGATTTGAGCCCTATTTAAAGGGGCTCGTTTCAGACTACTTCTCTTGATGAATCTTGTCTTGGTTAAAGGCAAGTAGTAGTCTTTGTGCTCAGAGGTTTGCTTGGGATTGTGGCGAGGTTTCTCCACCCACAAGGAGCGACGAGAGCTAGCCGGAGGTTATCCGGGGATTGATCCACGACGGATTCTTGGATTAGTCACCCGTCGAGGTGGATACCATGTAAATCTTCCGTGTTAGCATTGGTTAGTATTTGTTTAATTGTTTTTTATTGTATATTCCGCTGTGCAACTAACCGTGTAGGAAGAAAGGGGTTCGAAAATTGCTATTCACCCCCCTCTAGCAACGTCGTCGATCTATCACTAGACACCCTGTTGGCCAGGGAGTCCTCCCTCCAGAGCTCCAGGCACCGGGAATGTCTGGCTTCCGAGAGGGCTGTGTCCGTCACCAACGACCTGCTCCGAGTGAATCAGGAGCGAGATCTGCTCCAAGTGAAAGTGAAGAAGTTGTCGGGGATATCCGCCTTCTGGAGGCCTTGGCCGGGAGATCGACTGAACGTGTCAAAGACCAAGAGTTCCAGCTCGCCTAGAAGGAGTCCGACCTCATGATAGCAGCTGATCGCTTGTCTGACTTCAAGGAAGATCTGGCCTAGGCATGGTCGGAAGTATGGGCCACCTCGGACAGGCTCAAGGAGGCTCTGGCAGACCAAGACAAAATGGCTGCTGAGATGGAGCAGCTAAAGCGTGCCAAGGAGGCTGTTGAGGTTGACATGCGCAACTTTCGGGCTGCTGAGGCTTCCCGTTTTAAAGAGGCCAAGGTAGACTTCAAGGCTAAGTTCCTGGAGTCGGATGAATTCGGCGATATCATTACTGGTCAGGTAATGAAGCGCTTGAAGCAAGGATTCCACGGGGCCATCGACTAGCTAAGGAAAGCCCAACTTTTGCCTCCGGATGTTGACCTGAGTTTCATGAGCATCCGCCGAGTTTGGGAAGAGCTCCCGCCCGAGGACAAAGAGCTGTAGGATTATTTATTACCCGAGAGGTTGGCCCCGATGCACCCTTTTTGATTATGATGAAAATATTTATTTGCCTTACTGTCCTGAGTATACTTTTGCGTTTGTCTCCTTGTAACGTTTGTGTTCGTCGTGAGGACCAAGAGCGTAGAAGGGTCGGTGTTTCTCTCTGACCCCAGGAGCCAGATTGCCGATTATACTTCTTAGGAAATAGGCATTCCCTCTCAGCCCCTGGGATAAAGAAGTCAGGGAGCCACTGCTAGTCCTCCTGTGACGCCAGGTGTCTTCCAGGGGTTTCGGGTTTGATCTTGGGTGTAGATCTCCCCAAGGTGGCCCCGAAAGCCCAGCCGCCAGGCCCGCAGTTATTCCTCTGTGGGACCCATGCTAGCTCTTTTCTCTATTGAGTGTGTGCGGCCTCTGAATCGTCATCTTCGGGCCCAGGCGATCCATTGAATTGACTCATAAAGGTTTGCGAATTCCCAGGCACAGCAGGGGCATGCCAATCGACGGTGACGGAAAAGATGCGACGCTTCAGAATTGGCATCTATTACTGCTCCTGCGTCATGCCCTCATTAAATGCGGCTAATCGACATTCTCTATAAAGGTGGAAGGTCAATGCGTTCGTTCTCATCTATCTTTCCTTCCCATTTTCATGGACTAGGAAGGGAAAAGATGTTATAGCCTAGAGGGAATCTGGTGAGGGAGGAGGTTCACCGCCCAGAGGGGCGCGACGCCCCGTCAGCCCAGGCTGAGTCAAGTGCTCCCAGAATCCCCTATGAAGCATACCACCTTTCGGTACCTCCTCCGTCATCCCCCTTTCTAACAGGGTTTTTTTGTATCACTGGAGAGCATGGCAGAGATGATATCGCACCTTTCCCGGGAGAGCATGGAGGAGATGACACCACATGTTTCACCGGAGAGTGCGGAAATCATTTGTTTCACCGGGGAGCATCTCTTGGTGGTTCATCTCCTGCCCCTCTCCCGTGCTCTCCCCGCCTAATCGCTCGTTTCCTAGAGTTTTGGGTATCGACCCTCAGTCGGGCTTGGAGTAGTTTGTCATCCGAGGAGGAGTTGTAGCTGCTGCTCCCCCTCCTCTTCCCTTTGTATTTTGGAAGTCTTCTTTATTCATAAGTGTGAGTTGACTGTAAGAGGCAATCAGGGTCTTTGAATGGAACTGTTTTATCCATGTGTACCCCAAGTTGTTCCTGTTCCTCTTTCATCTATGAATGGTCATGAGAAGGGAGGACCCAGAAGTCCCAGCCGTGGTTGAAAAATTCAAGGATCCTGACCATAATAAAGATAGCTCCACGTTTACCTGCCACTGGAGGACGGTTCCAAGCTACGCGACCATGCGGGGATGCTGAAGCGATTGGGAAGAACCCGAGCAAAGGAGTGATCTCCTCTACTGGATCCACTGATTGTATCCCTTATTCATTGTATTCCCTTGAGATGTCATTATCAATGTATTTTCCATAGAGATGAAAGAAAACACTTGTTATCTCTGCTATGTAAGCGCTTCGAACAGTAACCAGATATTCTGAGGGTGCTTGTTTCATATCGGGTAGGTTGTGTGTTAACCTTCTGTCCTCGAACCTCCTCCATTTCACAGTGAGAGGTGGTAGGACCTGCGTAGATCTTGGTTGGGTATCTGCAGCACCCAGCCCAAGCCTAAGTACCTCGGGCATCCGTAGCGCCGCGAGGTACTAGGGTTTTTATTTCTTGGTCGGGCGTCTGTAGCACCCAGACCAAGCCTAAGTACCTCGGGCATCCGCAGCACCGCGAGGCATTAGGGATTTGGTTTCTTGGTTGGGTGTCCGTAGCACCCAGACCAAGCCTAAGTACCTCGGGCATCCGTAGCACCGCGAGACATTAGGGTTTTGGTTTCTTGGTTGGGCTTCCGTAACACCCAGACCAAGCCTAAGTACCTCGGGTATCCGCAGCACCGCGAGACATTAGGGCTTTGGTTTCTTGGTTGGGTGTTCGTAGCACCCAGACCAAGCCTCAGTACCTCGGGCATCCGTAGCACCGCGAGACATTAAGGTTTTGGTTTCTTGGTTGGGCGTCCGTAGCACCCAGACCAAGCCTAAGTACCTCGGGCATGCGCAGCACCGCGAGAGATTAGGGTTTTGGTTTCTTGGTTGGACGTCCGTAGCACCTAGACCAAGCCTAAGTACCTCTGGCGTCCGCAGCACCGCGAGACATTAGGGTTTTGGTTTCTTGGTTGGGCGTCCGTAGCACCCAGACCAAGCCTAAGTACCTCGGACATCCGCAGCACCGCAAGGTATTAGGGTTTTTATTTCTTGGTTGGGCGTCCATAGCACCCAGGCAAAGCCTAAGTATCTCGGGCATCCGTAGCACCACGAGACATTAGGATTTTGGTTTCTTGGTTGGGCATCCGTAGCACCCAGACCAAGCCTAAGTACTCCGGGCATCCGCATCACCGCGAGGTATTAGGGTTTTGGTTTCTTTGTTGGGCGTCCGTAGCACCCAGACTAAGTTTAAGTAACTCGGGCATCCGCAGCACCATGAGGTATTAGGGTTTTGGTTTCCTGGTTGGGCGTCCGTAGCACCCAGACAAAGCCTAAGTACCTTGGGCATCCGCAGCACCACGAGACATTAGGGTTTTGGTTTCTTGGTTGGGCGTCCGTAGCACCTAGACTAAGCCTAAGTACCCTGGGCATCCGCAGCACTGCGAGGCATTGGAGTTTTGATTTCTTAGTTGGGCATCCGTAGCTCCCAGACTAAGCCTATGTATCCCGGGATTCGCAGCATCGCGAGGTATTAGAGTTTTGTCAGATGTACTGGCATTTTTGTGATGACACTTTCCTTTATTTCATGAATTCACAGCAAGGTAGCAAGGATACACAGGCGAGTACATAGTATGCCACACAAATCATACCGAGGGTGACAGGGTTGGAGATAGTTGGCCGACTCTGGCCTCTTGTAAATGGTCGCTTCCTTCAGTTAGCCTTCCTACGCCCTCGGGTTTTCCCTGGACTTCGATCTTACTTCCCCAGTATAGCATCGTCGAAACACTAGTTGGTCCCCTTTGACTTCAGCCACTCGGTCGCCTACCGGGAATTTTATCTTCTAGTGGTAGACAAAGAGGGTGCCCTCCTGGTCCTCTCGAGCAGGTCGCTGCCCAATGATAGCGACAAGGTGATTTGCCCTATCGACTGTACTTGATACCCGGTAAAGCCGAACAATGGGGTCGAGACCGGAAGTAGCTCATCCACATCGATATGCATTTGATCTAGAGCAGCCTTGTACAGGATGTTCACGGAACTTCCTGTATCCACGAAGATGCGCTTGACCTCATAGTTGGCGATGCGGGCAAGAATCACCAGGGCATCTTCATGGGGAGCTTCCACCTCTTCCAATCTTCGGGTTCGAACGAGATCGTGGGGCCATGATCCTGGCTCTGACTCGTCCCAATCGCATAATTCTCCAAACGCCGGGTGTTGGACTTCCTTGCCCGATGGGAATCTCCTCCGGTGGGTCCCCCGGAGATTACTCCCACATGTCCAAAGGGTGGGCTGCATGCAGGGGCCTTGCCTTTCCTAGGGTCTCTTTCAAAGGAGGGAGACCTACGGAGTGCAGGCCCCCGGTTCCTTCCTCTTGACCATGACCGAGACCCGTGTCGGGCCTCGTTTTCTCCCGACTGCCTCCGTCTGGGAGAAAGACTTCGCCGAGGGGAATTCCAGCGATACCCTATCTTCTTCCACTTCCTCCGATGTTTGGGGTCTGCCTCTTCACTCAATTTTTTCTTCAAGGCATGACACTCCTCAGTGGAATGTGTAGTACTACCGTGGAAGCCGCAGTACTTCATCAGTGGTTCGGGCTGCTCAGTATCCACTGTCTCGACCAATTTCCATCTACCAGCCCACTGGTCCTTCCCTGGGTGAAGGTCTTTTCCTTGGGTTGGAGCTGGGGGTTCCCTCCTCTAGGACCGGGTAATGGCTTGAGGGGGGACTCCGGCTCGTTCCTTGCAACAGGCAAATTGCACCTCCTCCACGTTGATGTGCTTGACCGAACACCCCAGCAGATCATCGAAGTTGGCGGGTGACTTTTTCACCAATGACCAGAAAAAATCCCCTTCCGAGAGCCCTTGGGTACAGGCGCTGATGAGGATTTCCGATGTCGCACTTGACACATCTTGTGCCATCCGGTTGAACCGCTGGATGTACTCCTTGAGCGGCTCTTTCGGCTTCTGCTTGAGAGCGAATAGATTGAGTGCTGTCTTCTGGTAGCGACGACTACTAGCGAAGTGGTGGAGGAAGGCGGTTCTGAACTCCATGAAGGAGTTGATAGAACCTGGGGACAGCCTCTGGAACCATCGTTGGGCTGCTCCGAAAAGGGTGTTCAAGAACACTCTACACTTTACACCGTCGGTATACTGGTGTAGGAGTGCCGCATTCTCAAATTTACAGACATGATCCTTCGAATCTGCCTTCCCGTCGTAATCAGCAATCTTAGGCCCGCGAAACTGCTTCGGCATGGGATCTTCTACAATCTTGGATAAGAAGGGAGTAGAGGGAGCCTTATGGGAGGCCTTAGGTTCCTCCCTCTTCCCCTGTCCCTCTTCGTGTCTCAATGCGGTAGAGGCTACCGAGTTGGCCTTCTCAATGTCTCCAGGAGAGTCTCATCGGTGGTCCGGGGTTGCTCTGGGCGTCACCCTGGTGGTGTGACGGATCTTCGCGGTTGGGAGTGTGAGATGGAGATTTTGGGGATCTCCTCCCACACAGAAACATCTCATTGCGAGGCGGCTTGCTCGATTTGGTGCTATTCGAGTGCCCCTTTGATGGCGTTGGTCACCAAGTGATCCAGCTCCTCATTTGTCAGGACAATGGATTGCTCCGCTGGCTCTTCCATCGGTGCTCCTTCTGGTACTTTACTGGTTTCCCACAGACAACGCCAAACATGTTCCGGAAGGAATCGACGTCGACGACCAATCACCAGGGTTTAACCCACGTGGACGTTGACGCTAGAGGAAGACTCACACCCTGCGAGATTAACACGAGCGTTAGGGGAACATGCCAGAGGTTATCCGACGGAGCCCACTTTAATGCTCAAGTCAGTGCCTTGATACAGGAGATGAAGAGAAGGCAAAAGGAAAGATATGCATGAAGTAGAGAGAGAGTGTAACCCCTTTACTGGAGGGGTTGGAGTACCTTTTATATCTGCGGAGGCTATTTCATGAGTCTCCACGTTCTTTGCCACGCCCCCCCCCTCGATTGTCGGTTACAGGATAACCTTTGCAACGGTCCATGCTGTCATTAAGTTCGGATCGTTGCGATAATTATGAGTCATGATGACTCCGCGATAAGGGGTGATGGTTATCTGCAAATCCGAAGAAAGGGGGGTCGTTACTTGAGCTGAATGCTTCTTGGCTTTCGCTTCCCCAAGGTGTGATAGATCGACAGGCGTGCTAGAGGGGGGGGTGAATAGCAATTTATCGTCGTTTTTCTCTACAAGATTGTTAGCGCAGCGGAAATACAAATAAAAATAAACTAATCAAGAGAGAACAATGCTAACAAACCGATTTACTTGGTATCCACCCCGGATGGGTGACTAATCCAAGAATCCATCGGTGGATCAATCCCCGGATAACCTCCGGCTAGCTCTCGTCGCTCCTTGTGGGTAGAGAAACCTCGCCACAAATCCAAACAAAGCACTGAGCACAAAGACTACTATCTTGCCTTTAACCAAGACAAAATTCATCAAGAATCTCAGCCACCACGAAGTCCTCTTTAAATAAGACTCGGGCTGAAACCCGCGTCACCAGTCGACTGCCCCCAGGGCAGTCGACTGGTGCACTAAAATTCGACCGTTGCACCCCAACGTTCGAATTCTCAGCCAACTCACCAGCCACCTACCAGTCGACTGCCCCCAGGGCAGTCGACTGGTCCCAGGGCTGAGAACCTTCTATGAGTTCCATCAGTCGACTGCCCCCAGGCTAGTCGACTGCCCCTAGGCCAGTCGACTGCCCCTAGGCCAGTCGACTGCCCCTAGGTCAGTCGACTGGTCTACTCACCCACCTAAGGTTACCCTTCCTGAGTACATTCCACTCCGCACTCAAACCCTAGGATTTCCCGAGTACAATCACACTGCACTCGTACCCTCACGACTCGACTGACTCCTCATCCGCAGCCTCGACTGTTGCCTTCGCGCCCTCTTCATCTTCGGGTCCCGTCCCTCGGATGCATGCAAGCCTCCAGCTTGTCTCCATGTCATCCTTCATGCATGACTCGAAGTCCGCGCCCATCAGCTCATCGTCCCTGCTCTCCAAGGTCCCTCGGGTGCACACAAGCCTCCAGCTTGTCTCCATGCTACCCTTCACCGTACCGAGGCCGTCCAGTCAAGTCAATATGTGTACCTGTACAACCTGCACACTCAACATACACATATAAAAACACAAGGGTAAACCTAACTTAAACCCTTTGCCCAAACATCAAAATACTTGGTCACTCCGGATCACAGATTGCCTCAACAATCTTCCCCTTTTTGATGTTTGGCAATACGTTTAAGTTAGGGAAACAAGATAGTAGTCAAATAGCAAAATAAAGCATATGTAATGCAACAATGGATCCTATCCCAAGGCATCCCACACCTAACCCTCCATGTTAGGACTTTTCAACACCTAACCCTCCAGTTTGGACTTTTCACGGGCTTTTTAAAGCTTCTCTCAAGCTCCCCCTACATTGGACTTACAAAGGCTTTTTAAGAACCTCTCTAAGGTTCCCCTTACGCCAAGAATGAAGCAACCATGCTCCCTCTTAATCTTAGCTCCCCCTAAACCTAGGGTTTCTAGCAAAGGAGTGTTTGGTTTCCTAACTTAAACCCAACACTTCTCCCCCTTTGCCTAACATCAAAAAAAAAACCCAACAATATCCCAATTATTGGTTCTTTCAATCCCCAATGATTATAATCAATGTGTACTAGCCCCCCCCCATACACTTGTTTTTCATCATTTGGACACATACCCAAATGTTGATACAAAATTCAGGCTTGACCAGTCGACTGCCCCCCAGGGTAGTCGACTAATACTCTGAAAATCAGAATTTCAGCCTTTCTGACGAAATTCAAAAATGCGCCAGAAATTCCACAAATTTCCAAAAAAATTTCAATTTTGTGGAGACATTTGTGGTACTCATACCTACTTGGAAAAAATACATTCCAAAATGTATCTATCACCATTCCTAAGTTTGACATAAAATCCAAAACTAGCTAAAAAGTTTAATAAA
Source organism: Boesenbergia rotunda (assembly GCA_024364735.1). Taxonomy (NCBI): domain Eukaryota; kingdom Viridiplantae; phylum Streptophyta; class Magnoliopsida; order Zingiberales; family Zingiberaceae; genus Boesenbergia; species Boesenbergia rotunda. Next base: position 315,503 of record JAGFNQ010000325.1, on the reverse strand, counting down.
CTCTTGACATAAAGTTCTAGTTTTGGTTTCCTCTAGATGTTACAGCCAATACCAACCCACAATGCATCCCTAGCATTGATTTACATGGCAATTACACATCAAAAACTAATTTTCATGCAATATGATCCCAAAGTCATATTTCCATACATGAAACTCAAAAACACCATGCCAAAACCCAAGAATTGAGACTCAAGTCCGTCTCCAATTCCTTTGGCACACTCCATGGTCCATCTAGATCTCTAGGAGGAACCCTCCAATGATCCATTCACCATATATCCCAAAGGCTCCTAGAGCTCCCCCTTGAGCTCTTAGCCCTAGCCACCTCCCTAGATAACTCAACCATCACTAGGCCACATCGGTGTTCCACCGGTGACTCTTGGCCTACAAACTTGACACTCTTAACCTTAGACACCTCGTCTTTGGTTAAGTCCTTCTTTTTCCCTTTAAATGACATCCCCTTGCTATTTTTGGACTCCCCCTTCTTGCCATAATCATATGCTATCCTAGAATATCTCTTTCCCTTGGCATGAGAGACCTTAGATCGGTATCCTAGACCTAATCTATCATTGGTGCGGTTTAGGCCACCCAACACCATATCCAAACCCTTAGATCCAACCGTGAATCTTTCTAGGGTCTTTTCTAATTTATCAAGCCTTGCCCTCAAGGCTTGATTTTCCCTTTCTAAGTTTTGAACCTTTGATTCCATATGTCCACTTTGGACATTCCTAGACCTTCCCTCCTTTCTGGGCACATTCCTTCCCTTCTTGGGCTTAGTGCCTTGATCCTTTGATACAAAGGTCCTAGATTTACCATGATGTATGTTTTTCCTAGGGTTATTATCTACCTTGTTAACTCTAGTCCTTTCATTATATCTAAAACCATGGTTATGCACAAGCAGATAATTTTCATTAATACTAGCATGCATGGATGAATGGTTAATTCTATTTTTATCTTGCAAGGAGGATCTTGAATTTAAATTGCACTTTAACCTAGGGTTATGAATTACCTCCCTTACCCTTGGAGTTCCTCCTTGTTGTGAGCTTCTCTTCTTCCTTTGCTCTTTCTCCCATCTCCTCAAGTGCTCCATCTTCTTGAGCTCTCCTCTCTTTGGGCACTTGGTGTGGCAGTGCCCTAGCTCACCACACGTGAAACATCTAATTCTTTTCTTCTTCTCTTGGGATTCCCCAATCCTACACTTCATGTTAGAATTTAAATGAATTGAAATGGGTCTAGATTTTATTTCCATTTTACCTNGAAGCCGACTCGCAGGTCGCATACACTATACAACACGCACAATCACAAAAACGGTACGCAGACCGTAATATGAATTACAACACATTCCAATCTATTGGGTTTTTATTGGGCCATGATCATCACAATTCATACATAATTCCAAATTATGTATTTTAAATAAATTCTATAATTTTTCGACAATTTTACAAATATTATGAGTTACACTTCCGTAACGGTCCCGCTACACGATTTTCGGGCACGATTGCGGGACAATGTCCCTTGCGGGGTTAGGGGCAGCACCCCTACTCGCGAAATAAATTTCACGAGTGTCCCAAAACCACCTTACAGCAACTTAAGCCGCTGTCCCGAAAGATTATAGCGAGATCTTTCCGTTTCGGAAAGTTTTTTCTCGATCGGTGAAGCCTACAAGTGTCCGAACACTTGTTGCTTCGACTTCATGAGAAAAATACCCATAAATTCTATAAATTTCGAAAAATCACAGAATATTATTTGTCTTTAAATTTTGTATCTAATACAAAAAAAACAAATTTAAACTCGTACAAGGTTCGCACGTGGCTCTGATACCACTGTTGGAAATTCTAGGCCGCAAAAACTGCTTTTTGCGTTGCGGAAACCCCAGAATCTCGGCCACGGATCCGTGCGAACTTATAAAACAAATACGAGTACGAGTTTAATATCTAAATCTACACTAGATCTACATGATAAGGTCATTACCCTTGACGCGTAGCCCTTCGCTTTCCCGCTTGTCCAAGAGGCCGCCGGATCTCGTAGAGTATCAAAGTAGACACTCCTCTATACGTATCCACGCGAATAGATAGATGGATCGAAAACTTAGGTGTGCTAGCACCCTCTCTGTTTTCGGCCAAGAAGAGGAGAGGAAGAAGAAAACTCCACCAAAACTCAAAGAGAGAAAAAATGAAAAGCCACACACAAAAAGGGAACAAAATCCCTTTTTGTTCACTCTTGTGGCCGGCCACTTAATGACCATTAATGGCCATTAAGTGGCCGGCCATAATGGCTACTAATTGCCATTAGGTGGCCTTCCATATCCTCTTTCAATTTGAATTCGAAATTCAAATGGGGGGGGGGGGGGGAAACCAAGTCATCACTCGGTCAAACAAAGGTGAGGTGGGTTTTGGTCAAGTCAAACTTGCCTTTTATGGACTTTCCATAAATAGTCAAGTCAAACTTGACTCCATTTCTTCTCCCATGTCAAGTCTAACTTGAAGTGGAACCAAGTCAAGTCAAACTTGATTTGGATTTAGGTCAAGTCAAACTTGCCTTTTATGGACTTTCCATAAATAGTCAAGTCAAACTAGACTCCATTTCTTCTCCCATGTCAAGTCTAACTTGAAGTGGAACCAAGTCAAGTCAAACTTGATTTGGATTTAGGTCAAGTCAAACTTGCCTATTATGGACTTTCCATATTTAGCCAAGTCAAACTTGACTTCAATTTTTCTCCATCTATTTGTTCTTTGCGTGTGACCCTATAGGTTCTTGTAACGTTGGCAATGCTTCTAACCTCTTAGAAACATAAGCAATGAGCGGTATCTAGCAACACATCATTGCTACCCAAGTTACAAGAATGTTGAGATCCAACATCACCTTGTGACTAATAATTATGACTCTCACAATATATGATAATGTCCCTCTATCCATGATATCTAGATTGACTCAATTGAGGCATAGACCGTGTCATCCTCGAGTCAATCTATATCTTGAACTCCAAGTAGACTCACACTAATCAAATGAGTTCAATATCTCATATTGACTCACTTGGGCATGGCCATGCACTTTGTGGTCTCACTCTATCAAGAATACGATATCGCTCCCGTCATATAGGAGGGATAGATCCCATCTACATCACTCACATCCCTCTCCATAATTTGTTACATACCCAGTAATCGCCTTTATAGTCCACCCATTTACGGGTGACGTTTGACGAAGCCAAAGTACGTAACTCCTTATGTAGGAATCCATGGTGACTTCAGGTCCAAGGACTAATAGTCATACTAATAGCCACATGAGAAAGTATATGACACTCATATAACGATCCATGATACTTTCTCATGGCGGGTCATTCAGTATACATTCTCCAATGCATACCCATGTGTCAACTTGATATCTCTATATCCATGACTTGTGAGATCAAGTCATCGTGTTGACTCACATGCTAGTCTCTACGTATTAACATTGTCCCTGAATGTTAATACTCGACTAGGAATTATTTAGAGTAGTGTTCTCTATATCATCTCACTATCGATTCAACCAATCGATTGATATAGATAAGAACCTTCTACTCAAGGACATTATTACACTTAGCTAATTGGCACAAATACACGTAAGTATAATAACCATAAAACATGCCTTTATTCATACATAGGAATATGATACAAATTAGTCCATACAATCATTACATGATCGGCTCTAGGGCTCTCACCAACAGAAGTCACGGTTCCTCTGGCAGCGGCAAGTCGGGTGTGCCTGAGGAGATCGACGAGGCAACAGCAGGGGCAACGACCGGAACCAAGGCGGAGGTCGTTCAGGGACCTCTCGAGGCGTGAGTTGTCTTCTTCTTCTTCTTCTTCTTTTGGTGTTTGCTGGGGGACGGTCGAGCGAAGTCCCCAGTCGGAGAGGGGGGGGGGGTCCGGTGCCATCGGGAGGCAGACGGCCGGGCACTAGCCGCTGAGGGTTCTGTCTCAGGGACAACAACAGTCGGGGCGGACATTGGGGCAGCTGGAACCGAGCCCGAGGGAGTGGCTTCTGTCGGGGCGCCCTCCCTTGCCTGTAGTTCGACAGCAAGCCGAGCCTCCAGCTCAGCGTCATCCAGGCCAAAACCTTCTGCCAAGGCCGTGGCCAACATTGTCGTAACTGCAAAAACAGGAGCTCAGTCAGAAATAAAAAATGTTCGAAAGAAGCATCACAATACTTACCGATTAGGGCCAACCGAGGAGTCGGCACGGGGCTGAGGCCGAAAGTAGAAAGGATCCGCTCCCTCAGCAGGAGCACTCCGTGAAAGTGCCTATCGCCAAGCTTGGACCATGCCAACTGGTAGGTCGCGGAGGTTCGGAAGTATTTGGAGAGAGGAGGAAAGGAAGGATGATCCTCGACCCAGGCTGTGGGCCAGCTCGGGGTCGAAGTCGGCTTAACGTAAAAGTAACGCTCCTTCCATCCTTTATTAGAGGAGGGGAGTTTCTGTAGAAAAGAAGTTTTAGCTCGGGCTTGAAAGAAGAAGTCGTCTGACTCTTGCTTCTTAGGGTAATAAAAGAAATGGAAATATTCGGGCCGAAGGGGGATCTTGTACAAAGTGAAAATGATAACCGAGCCGCACATCAGACGGATGACGTTCGGAGCTAATTGGGGAAAAGGAATGCGGAAATATGTACAAACGGCAGAAATGAAGGGATGGATTGGAAAGCGAAGGCCCACTTGTAGATGGTCGCGGGATAGGGTAATGAAGCCCAAAGGGGCAGAATCAGGTCGGTCGGTTGACATGGGTAGGTGGAGTTTGTGGTAGGAGGGGAGCAAGTAGGCAGACCGAAGCTGGACTAAGTCATAGGCGTGGAGGTCGGTTACCAGGGTAGAATACCATGGTGCGGAAGGTGAGGAGGACGAAGAAGGTGAATCCATGTGAAAAAGTAAAAGTGAAGAAACTAACCGGGAAAGGGAAAGAGAAGAAAGTCGGAAAGGGGGGACTCACCGCAACCCTAGCAGAGCTCGAAGTAGCAGCGGGGCGGAGTCGAAGTTAAAACGTGATGGTAAAAACGGTGGAGTAAGAAGCCTATTTATAGGAACCGAAGAATGGCACTAGCCGTCCGATGGCAAGTTGGGAAAATGGCGAGCTCGAGCCAGGGCCGTTCGATCGAGCTCGGGACGGCTCCCGAAACGACAAGTCACACGTGCGGTCGAACATTCACGAAGAGGGGTGGCATACTCCTCGTTGCTCGGAAAACAAATGGCTGGTGGACACGTGGACCCGGCCATTAAGGCCGTAATTAAGGAAAGGATATGCAATGATTCTGCAACGGGAAGGCGAAAAGACATTTGATGAGACAGTTTACCAGCCGAGTGAGTAGCTGGCTCAAGTATGACAATGGGAGTCGGCCGCAAGAGCCGGTCACTCGGATGTGCCAGGCTCAGGTAAGAAGGACAGTCCAGTCAGTCGGACTCATCGCCTCCTTCGACTAGACTCGAGGAGGACACTTATGATCTTGGGCCAGCTTGCGTGTAGCCTGGCCCGGCAACCTGGCGCCTAGTCACTAAGAGATAGATTTGTGAGCTTCAGGAGCTCGTAGGGTCTAAGGCCTATACAAGCAGCTCGGCCTAGTTTCCTCGAGAACGAGTAAGGATAGGCCCCGGTAAGGGATAATCATCGAGACTAGGAGCCGGAAGCCCTCCCCCAAAGGGCCCCCGAGTCCAGCAGGGCCTAGGTCGGGGAGACCCGAGTCCAAGAAGGCTCAACTCACGATCTCCCTAAATCTTAATGTTCCCAAGTCGAGGGAGTCTCCATTCAAGGTGGACTGAAGTTACGAGCGGGTCAGCTCCCGCATGCCACTCAGCTCAATGCCCTCGATCGGGAGCGTGGCGACCCATGTTCCTCAGAATCGTCTTGGTCGAGCCTCCAGACTATCGCGGGCCTGCCCCTGCACCCCTCTCGGTTAGCCTCCCAGCCGACGCGTGGCGGCCCACGCTTCTGGGGTAAGCCCAAGCCAGAGGAGGCTTTACTTAATGTATCACTGAATCATACTATCACCTTAGGCCCTCAGTCGACCTCTTCATTTTGTGCCCCTAGTTGGCACCATCATTCTAGGCCCTTAGTCGACCTCTTCATTCTATGCTCCCAGTCGGCATTCGCGCTTGAGGTGTTGTCGTGACTCATCAGAACAACCACTACTTGACACAGGACTAGCAGAAGGAGTACGGGTCGGCTCAGGTATGGTATCTTTCTAGCACGAAACACGAGTATCCCACTGACACCATAATCTTCTTGCCAGATCCTGGCCCCCGTACCACGACCACATACCTCTGTGTTTGGGCGAGCGGCGCCCGACGATGCTAGCCTTAAGTTGACACTGCTCTTTTCCTTATTCCGGTATACGACACATTACCCTGCCACCTCTGGGTATGCTTGTCCTGTCCTCGCTACGAGACAAAAGGTGGCAGCCTGGGCAGTAGCTGTCAGCTTCCCTGGCTATATAAGCCTCTCCACTCCGCACGCCCCAGGTACGCGCAATAGTATTTTTGCTACTGTTGCATTGCTTTTGCTCTTCCACCATCGAGGACTGACTTGACTGTCGGAGTGCCTTGCCAGGGACTTTTCTCGACGGGTTCTAACTGTCTTTGTCTTGCAGGTTAGGAGCGAACACCGGAGCCAACATCAGCGGTTCGTGATCCTCGGGGACCATCTCACTCTTGGGGCGTCCACCTCGCTACGCGACAGGATCACGGGCATTGGCCTATTTGACTTATCATCTCTAATTTATATCTAATGCCTCCGGGACTATGGTGTAGCGGTAGGGTGACTAGTCGCTATCCCAGGCATCCGCGGTTCGATCCCAAGCTACGACATATTTGTAAAAAAATTTTCCTCCAAATGGGGCGCGAACCTTGAGACGCTGGGCTTCTAACCGGGCCGATCGCTTCCCGATTTATCCTAGCGGTTGGTGGGAAACTTTCATGAGGCCGGGCCGATCGCCCGAGGTTGAAAAAACCACGTTAATCATTTTTCTAATTTATATCTAATATTTTGTTAAAACATCGAAATATAAATCTTGATGAATCTGACACGGATTGATTACCTAAATAATCAATATTCATAAGATACTGCTTATCTTTCTTTAGCTACATATGGTTTCAATAAAAAATCTAATCAAGTAATAAATTAGAAAAGAACCAACTTAAAAAGATTAAATTTATCAAACAACTGTTTAATAGTATTCATTCAGTTTCTAAGGAGATTTAGTAGGTAAGTGCCATTTTTGTAAATTGGATGGTAGTTCTCTAAGCAAGATTTAGATCCGATGAATTAATTTATCAAAACCATCAAAATCATAGTTTGGATCCTCATTTTGCATCTCAAATGTTCTTCACTTTTTAACAATCAAAACATAAAGTTTAATAGATGTCATGCTTTATGAATATTATTAGAAAATTTAAAAAAATGGAAGCAACATCATCTGGTTCAAAAATTGTGCATATCAAGGAAAAAATGTCGCACCAACTTCTGTTAGTTTTTGCGTTTAGAAAAAGAGAAGAATGTGATCTTAATTTGTTAACATTCTCATTCTCATGATTATTACACCAATGCAAAAGCTTGAGATCCTCCTCCCTCTGTCGACATTCTTCGCCGTACTTGTCTTAATTTGCTCTAGATGGATCAGTCGATGTCGATGAGTGATAAATCTCCTCCATTTCCCTCTTCTTTCAGCGCTTCAATCCGATCAAGAGTTTCCTCCAACTCGCATCTTCTCTCAGCATCTTCCTCGCAGCAGTCCAGTCCGATCTGCAGCAGCTTGAGCATCTCCTCCTCGCCTTGCGCCGTGGCCTTCATCCCGCTGTCGACGACCTCGCTTCGCCACTCTTCCCGATTCACCGACCTCACCCAACTCGGCAAGTCCACTCCGCCCTTCTCCTTTTTCCCCGTCACGATCTCGAGAATCAGCATCCCCAAGCTCCAGATGTCGCTCTTCTTGCTCGTTTTCTCATGCTGCCTGTACTCGGGGCACTTGAACGCGGCCATGAACTGGGTGGCGTGCGACTGGTTCATCACCGGGACGAAGGCGAAGTCGGTGAGCAGAGGCACAAAGGAATCGCTCAGGAGAACATTGGTAGACTTCAAGTCGCCATGGGGCACCAGCAGCATCTGCAGCTCTTCATAGAGATAATTTAGCCCCCTGGCCACTCCTTTCACTATCTTCAACCGTGTAGACCAATCAATCCTTGGAGTCTGAGCCTGATCTGCTGAATTCGTTTGCTCCTGACTGGGGAGTAGATCAGCTAAGCTCCTTTTAGCGACATAGCCGGTGACCAATAGCTTTTCATCTTTCCTGTAATAATAAGCCACTAATGGGAGCAAATTGGGGTGCGACAACCTCCCTAGCCTTCTCATATGCTCGTCGAAGTCTTCTTTCCCCATCTTGTTCATATTCCTGAACCTTTTGACCACCATGGGGGTGCCGTCGGTCAAGGAGGCCTTGTAGGACGTGACGAAGCTTCCGGTCCCCAGCACCTCTGCAGAAGACTTGAGCAAGTCCTGGAGCTCGAATCTTCCCATGCCCTCCCGCACAAAGATCAATCTCGCTTGCTCTGGCTCCTTCATGGCTTTCCTCCTGGCGTTGCTACTGGTGCTACTGGTGGTGGAGTGTGTTGACCCCTCTTCCATCGTCTCTTCTTTGGTTCTTTTAGTACTCTTTGGGTTCTTCTGTGTTGGGAGGTCATCACAGTTCTTGGTTGATCGACTACGCGTCGCGAGTCCGACGAAGACGATGACTAGGAGCAGACCGATGGCTATTTCTAGGAGCAGCACAAGGCGAGAAGAATGGGACGATGAAGATGTCGATGATGGCATTAATGAAGATGTCGATGATGAGCACGAGACTTGTAGAGGTTCACCGCATAGTCCTCTGTTACCTACATTAAATATCAAAAAATATAATGCAAATTATAATTTGTATATATTAATGAATTTTAATTTGTGGAAAATTGGAAATCAAATGTAGATTGGGAAAAGAATTAGGATGTGTAAGAGGAGTGACCTGCGAAAAAACTTGCATCCATTTTGCGGAGGTTTTCCGGGATGTTTCCCTCCAAGTTATTGTTGGACAAGTTCACCATCTTCAACTCCTTGGAACGGAACTCCGGGATGGCACCGTTGAATTCGTTGCCGTCCAGCCCCAGCTCAAGCAGCCTCGGCAGCCCAGCCACCGACGCCGGAATCGACCCTGTGAATTGGTTGTGCGAGAGGTAGAGCTTCTTGAGCCATCCCATGCCGGAGAATGACGCATCGGGAAGCTTTCCGGAGAACTTATTCGTCGACAGGTACACGGCTTTCAAGCTGGTTAGCTTCCCGAACTCCGGCATGGTGCCGGCGAAGCCGTTGTTCATGACGCTGAAGGAGCGAAGCCGCGGGAGGGCAGCAAGGGGGCCGACGTCGATGACGCCGGCGAGGTTCATGTTCTGGAGCCGTAGTCCGACGACGCTGCCGTCGTTGTCGCAGATGACGCCGGTCCACTTGGTGACGTTTCCGACGCAGGGGTCGGAGTCGGGGAGCCATGTGGCGAGGGCTGCGGAGGTGTCGGTGATGGTTGCCTTGAAGGTGAGGAGGACGTCGGCGTCAGGGGAAGGGAGGGCGCAGCGAGCCAGGACGAAGAGGAGAACGACGAGGATGGGCTGCGGCCGCCGACCATGACCTTCCATGGTGCCGGCGACCGTACTTCCGTGGTCCTGCGCGAATGGGAGCGATGGAGTGGTGCTGCAATTGGGAGGCGGGGAGAGGAAGGCAGGAAGGGATTTGAGCGGGGAGGCGCGTTTTCAGGCGAGGGTGGCGTCGAGCGAGGAGGAAAGCCAACAATTCGAGATCAGTGAATCTTTTTTTTTCCCTTTAAAAAAATAAAAATTTAAGAAAAAAATAAAATAAAATAAAAAATTCTCAGCCCCTAAAATTTCTGTCCGGTCCCAATTCGGGGCCATCAACGCCAGACGCCAACGCTAGTAATGAATCTATGCGCTCCGCTGGGCGGTGGATAGATCTAGATACCCCGTGTTGTCTACGTCTCAACGTCGTTCTGCTCGTCGACGTCCATTCTATGATAAGAATAATGATTAAGAAAATAAAAATGAAAAAATAAAAATCATAATAAATGATATGACATCTTGTATGCATAATTTTTGACGGATTCATCGTACCCCCAATGTATAGTTTGATTCGGAGCGATGACCAAAAACCGTCGATGATATCCAAACGATAATCAAACATGTACATATAAAATACCATATCATATTACATTATACTATATTATTCACTATAATCTTTACTTTCTCATCTTCACTCATCCTACTATTACTCTTATCATAAATCTCCATGCTCCGCTCGTAGAACTGGGCACCTGAGCACTGACAAATCTCAACAGTTTCCCAAAACACTTTTGTGTTCTGAGATATTTTTCTTTCCCAAAACACTTTTGTGTTCTGAGATATTTTTCTTTTCTACTGAATTTCATTTTCGAGAATTATAACGTATCCTATGTGTATTTTGATTTTGAGTAGACCCCCTTCGCTTAAGCAACCACTACTTGGTAGAGCTGTAAATATAGTGGCGTAGTCTTGATTGTTTATTCAGAGGGGGTAATTTTAAAAAATTGTAGATCGATTTTCAATTGATAGAGTTGTAAGTTAGTCGCGTAGTTAGGATTTTTAATTAGCAGGGATAATTTTTCAAAAATTTTAAATATTTGTGTATATTGATTTTTCACTATTTAAAAAATCTAAATTTTGAATTTAAGAAGCTAAAAATCAACTTAATTTTTTTTAAAAAAATTCAACTATAGCCCTTAGTTCTAGTTAAAATAACGATCCGTCAATTTTCAAAATTTATATATAACTCAAAGTCAAAAAATCATTTCTGAACTTATTTCCTCATAATATTTAACATTTCTATATATCAGACCTTCATTGTGATCTAAATTATCATACTATCTAGCAACCTAATAACATAAAGTTTATATTTTAAACTCTCCTTCAATTAATGAAATATGAAAGAAAAAAGGGAATAATTTATTTCTATTGGAAGATCATTACTTTTTAGAAAAACAGAGTAGAGAAAATAGGGAGGAAAAGTAAAAAAGAAGAGCTTTACCTTCTTCGTTATCAACCTCTACTAGTTTTGGTGAGTTCGACAACAACACAAAGTAAGACAAAACATGGTTATTCTTGTAGTGCTTATAAAACCCTAAAAACACGAAAAGAGGAAGAAGATGTGAGGATTGATGACTGTTCTTGTTGCTGGAAAAGGACAACAACTAATGTTGTATTTCTTGCTTGCTGGAGAAGAGAAAGGAGAAGAAAAGAGTGCTTTTATGTTTGAGAAGAGGAGAGAAAAATGTAGGTTTACTACCGTTAGAGAAGAGAAAGAAAAGAAGCAAATGAGGAAGAAGAGGAAAAGAAAAATAAAAGAGAAGAATGGATGAAGAGGTGACATATGGTACGGCAGGGCTGCATATCCGTAGGGAGAAAGGGGAGAAAAAAATAAATTATTTCCTCAAAAATATCCTAATTCGTTTTAAATCGAACAAATTCGTTTAAACATTAAACTTAGTTCGGTTATAACTTGACCAAATCTACTACAAATCAAATTTGGTTTGAACCAATATAATCTTTATCTCAATACCTGAATTTAGTTCAAACTTGATTCAATTTTAATTTAGCATCCTCAATTCATATTCTATGATTTAGTTCATATGTTTATTATTATATATTTTATTTTAAAATTGAACACTTAATATTTCAAATCATGATATTTCCTCAAAAAAATGATACTAATGGATAGTTTAGGTCATGAGCTTTCCAAATATATGATCAATTTCAATTTTGACAATGAATACTGATAAATCGACTAATCAAAGTGATAACGAGGACTTTCGAATATATATATATATATATATATATATATATATATATATATATATATATATATATATATATATATATATATATATATATTTATATAATAAAATATGAGAGGGGGCGGGCACACCCCCTCTTCATAATGTGGCTACGCCCTATGTAAATGACCTGAGTGCTCATGAATAAATTTGATGTTCATCTTGATAAAATTTATTTATGTTCGTTTAATACATACAAATTCATTAAATAAATAAACTTGAACAAGTTGTTAACTTAAACAAAGAAATTTTAAAATGAACGAATTAATCAAATATTCAAACAAGCTTTAAGAGCTCGATAATATCTAAACGAATTAAGCTCAAGAGAAGCTTGAATCAAACTCAAGCCAAGCTTGAACCAAGCTTTAATTTATAAAAAATAAATCAAGTCAAGTTTGAATAATCATTTCAATGACTTAGTTCATTTTATATTTGGCTCAGCTTAGATTGGTTACTTTATCTAACAAGATTGAATACCACCAAACTTAGTTTAGTATAATTTGTTTACCGCCCTAGCAGTTGGATATAATCGACGATCCAATAGATTGAAGGTTTGATTCGATCAACTAATTAGTAAGTTGACCAGCTAGATAATTCAGGCTATTTGTTAGTGACAATATTTTTATTTATGCTTAATTGATTAAATAGAAAATGAATTAAGATTAATCCAGCCAATTGACAGCCCAACAAGAGAGTTGGAAGTAAGGTTGCTAGAAGTGGATGAAGTCTCTCTCTCTCTCTCTGCTCATGATCATGGTCTCCTTATATAGGAGTATAATGTGGAATCCACAAATGCATGGAGACGTTATCAAGTAATAAAATATCGATCCATAGGGGATATTGATTAATCACCAGTCGATTATGCAAGGACTAGCTATCTAGACTTCGTTAGGTTGTGACAGAGAATAGCTTGCTAGAGGGAGAGAAAAAGAGAGAAGAAGAAGAGAAGAGGGAGAGAGAGAGAGATCTTTAGTTCTTGGGGAAGGGATGGATAGTTGGAATTTAGGATTTTGGTTTTGTTACAATGCTAGTTGATGCCCTATGTATTGTTCATATCTTAATCTCCATGTCTATGTCTTTGTAGAGATCCTAACTATGTACCAATGTTAGCCCTGCAGAAACACACCGGAGTGCTTCCATCTTTGACATCTAATGACATTAAGTAGAATAGGTAACTCAAAGAGTCTAGTCATAGGCTGCCCCGGTCATACGTCTCCAGGTTACATTAGACACTTGATCGACCCAGATGGACTGTCACGAAAGTGGGTCTCAAATTTAGAATTTATAAATGAATTGAAAGCTGGAAACCCTTTTTACAATCAAACTCTAAAAAATGTAATATAGGGGCCACAGGTCGTATTTTTCTCGGGGCTAATTGTCGTGCTTGATTCAAACTTGTAGTTATGTGTCGTTTGCATTTTTGGGATTTCAAATAAGTAATTGGGTTTTTGGGATATAATTGAAAATGAAAATGAAAATGAAACACACGAAAAAGAAAGGAAAACTACACAAAGGAAGAAAGGGATCAATAGCAAGGAGTAACTCAATCAAAAGGGAAATTGATTCAACAAAAGGAACTAAATTGATATTAAAAAGGCACGCTATTGATATTAAATGCAATTTTATTTCTGAACAATTGATTAAATACAGGGATGGCAGATTTTTGGAAACAACAAGCTTAATACCATGAAAAGCATGCGAAATTCAGAAATTGGGCAAGCACTGAACTCAATTCACTTAGAAGTTTTCAAAGCTAACTTAAGCAGGGAAAGTTCAGAATAGCTAAAGGTTGTATCAATAGAATTCAAACACTACCCTACTCCGAAGAGAACTGGTGGAGATCTGATGCAAATCGGTGCCTAAAAAAAACTTGGCACACAAGCTGAAAACTTGTGCCAGAAACTGAACTTTTGAGCCCAGAACTGCTTCTAGCAATTCAGAGATGCAGATGACCGAATGCCATTTGAAGAGCAACCATCAATGAAGAACTTGGCAGGAAAGGATGAAGAAAATCGGTCCCAAACAGTTTACTTCAGACACAATCCGCAAACTCAAGGTGCATGTGCAGAAATGTAGGAAATTTAGCAAATCAGCACCAATTTTGACCTCAAAACTAACAACTGATATGAAATAGATTTACCACTCCAAGGATCAACAAGTCTAGGACAGAACTCGCATTCAATGGTCACAAAACGTGAAGGCAATTTGACTGAAATGGCAGAAAGAAAACTGAAGTTGCAGAGTTTCTGAAAGCTGGGTAGATGAGTTACTGAATTTGGCACACACAGCAATTAGATTGCAAGAAACCACACTTAAGTGCTACGCTATCTAGCAAACTGTCTACCTAATGCGAGATCAAAGATTAACAACTAAACAGCTAGGAAACAACTCAGAAAACAAACAATCTGAGACAAACTCAAAAACTGAAAGGAATTGCAGAAATCTATTGGCACGCAAGCTGTATGGTTGGCACGTAAGAAATTAAGCTGAAACAAACTAAAATTTAACTCAGTTGATCACTAAACAAGCTCCTATATTACTCTACTTGCAGAATTGAAGCTAAACTACAGCTAAGAACTCAAGAATCGAAAATCACAGCAGCTGAACAAGAATTCAGAACAGAACAGTGCGAGAATCGAAAATTACAGCTAAAGAACTAAAATTAACTAGCTAAACTAATCCTCAACTCCTTCCTCAGCTCAAGAAATTCTTGGTTGTCAATCAACAACTGGCTTCGAACCCCTAGGCTCAGCAAATCAATGGACAATCGATTCTGAAATTGTTTCTGAACCGAATTTGCGCTTGATGGAATTTTCCATCCGATTCACTTCATCTCGAGTGGAAGAGCTGCGATGATGATATGGGAGACTTCTGAGCTCACCTGAGAACCCCTACAAGTGGTTCAGAAGCCTTGAAATGGATTGAGGTCGTGAGGAAGTTGATCGGACTGAGAACTGCCGGAACCCCCAAGAAATTCTCTGTTCCAGCGCAAACGATCAGAATTCTTCAATCACCGATTGCCATAAACTTGATTCTTGATCTGGAATGGAAGATGAGGTGGTCACGCCTTCATGGAAACAAAAATTTTCGAAAACGATGAAGAGATGATGAAGAACGGCGAAGAACTGTGGAAGCTGGCTGAAGACGCGACAAGGGTAAGCTCCGTGGAGTTTTTCCTTAAGTATTAATCAATGGACGGCTCAGATCGATTTGCTTCAATCCAACGGCTGATCTTGGTCTGATTTGAGCCAAACTTTGATGATGATGATCTGGGGTCAGGATCTGCCTCGTGGTAGCTCGGATCCTCCAGATTTGCAACGGATGGTCCAGATCAAGCTAGCCTTTGAATGGATGATCTAGAGCCCTCCAAGCTTGATCCAACGGTTGATTGAGCTCTGATTGTGATGAAACCTTCAGATCTTGATCAGGGTGCTTGATCAACCCTAGCTCTAGCTCGGATAGCTTCAGATCATCCCGGATGGCTCAGATCTAGCCGCTTTCGAATCGAACGGCCCGGATTTAATCGTGATCTTGATAATCTGATCCGGGTCAATTCCGACTCGAGTTTGACCCAATATGCCCTGGATCCTTGAACCTTGATGCCTACAAAAATAGATTAAGAATTTAGTGGCCAATTAACTCAAATATATGTAATTTTGCAATTAAGTCCAAAATATGAATAAATTCTAAAACCTAGGGCAATTTCACAATTTTAGCAATAAAAACATAGATCAAACAGGGATTTAAACCACTCAAATGATCAATAAAATGAAATCTATCAACACTTACTAACATGAGATAGGGAGAAACCCATTAAGTCATGTCAGCTAACCTCTTGTAAGGGAATGACCTTCATTTCGAGGCAATGCTTGAGATATCCGGTTGACAGTATACCCTTGTCATGGAGGGCTCCCCGGGCATAAGATCTCAGACACTCTCTCTACGTGACGGCCAAACTCTCACAACTATATGTATTTACCATTCAAGCATTCCAACAAACACATATAAGGCAACATATACATAGTGTTGGAAACCGGATGGCTAGAGAGGGGGGGGGGTGAATATAGCCAATCACTTTAACCTTTGGCACTTATCAAGTTTCTGCACTTAGCTTTGTTAGTAGCACAGCGGAAGTATGAAAACAGAAAATGCAGAAACAGAAAATGAAGGGAAACAACTACAACTACCAAGATCGCTAACAAGGAGGATTTACAATGTTTGGGGATAACTTGCCCCTACTCCTTGGCGTGCCCTTAAGGTGGGCGATCCCTTGATCGTCGGCAGATCAAGCCCCGGTTATCACCGGATAGAAAGCAATATCCTTCTCGGTGGAGAAACCTCTCCACAACGTTTCAATCATAGATTTCAGTTTAAGCACAAAGAAACAACAAGAAGGATCTTACTCAAACACTTAGCAAGGACAAAAACACAGCAAGCTTTCCTGAGCTCCACTCAACGGCGATCTCACGCAAGAAACCTTTCCTCGTGTCTTCCCACTGTCGGACTCCAAGCTTCTTGTTCTCTCCTTCAAGCGCTCAAGTAATGGATGATTGCTTCTTGGTGGCTTGCTCAAAGTGATGAAAACTTCAGGAACACAGCAAGCAAGTTGTGGAGAACACAAGGCGCATCAAGAACTCTGTATGCAAAAACTCTGCCTCCAACGAAGCCTTCCTCTGCGCCCTTTTGTTTCTCCACTCAGCATCAGGTGACAACATCTCCTGCAGCCTCCAGCTACCTCACTGCCAACGCCAGCTACCACTGAGCCCTCTCTGGACTCCTGAGATCCCCTCAGCCAAGCTCCAGTCGGCAACCCAGTCTGCAGCTCTAGCCATTGCAGCCTGAAATAGAGAATCGGATAAACCTGCTCCAAGGAAAGCCTCCATTGACTTCTTCTTGAGTGTTTGAATCCAACCCTGTCACCTGCAGCTTAATCAGAGTGATAGAGCAGCATATCACACAGTAAATCAAGTATCAAATGTAAGCAGCAGAGAATAGGATATGGTCAGGCGCGATCAGAGCGTCTGACAGTGCAATTTGAATTAAAGTGAGTAACCCGCGAAGCTGGACCGTTCTCCAGAACGATCTGCACAGTGATCTTGATCGGTCATCAGACCGATCAGGAGCAGTTCAGCAAGGGAACTCAACCTCACTGTTTGCTCCCTGATCGGTCACCAGACCGATCAGGAGCCAGTCAGTGGGTGAAACACATACTCCCTGATCGGTCACCAGATCGATCAGGAGCAGCATAGTAGGTTCCCAACCTCACTGTGTGCTCCCTGATCGGTCACCAGACCGATCAGTCATTGCTGGATCGGTCACACGATCGATTCACGAAGGAGCAGCGTGCCAGATTCCCTGATCGATCACCAGACTGATCCAGGGACTCAAACCTAGCCCTCCAAGCTAAGTTTTCATCCACCTTAGCCCTCCAAGCTAAGGATTTTCACCTAACTCTCCAAGTTGGGAATTTACACCTAACCTTCCAAGTTAAAACTTTTCACCTAGCCCTCCAAGCTAGGACTTTTCACCCAACCCTTCCGAATTAGGACTTTTCCAAACCTAGCCCTCCAAGCTAGGACCTGACCCTCCAAGCCAGGACTTTTTCACCTAATTCTCCAAGATGAGAATTTGCACCTAACCCTCTAAGTTAGGACTATTCACCTAGCCCTCCAAGCTAGGACTTTTCACACCCCTCTTCCGAATTAGGACTTTTCACACACCTAGCCCTCCAAGCTAGGATTTTCAACACCTAACCCTCCAGGTTAGGATTTTCCAACACCTAGCCCTCCAAGCTAGGATTTTCCATACCATGCCTGATCCCCGATTAGGACTTAATCATCATCAATAATCATCCACCTAAACTAAAATCGGTGTCAACACCAAAACAACAATTAGAGCCAGGCTGCATCAACAATCTCCCCCTTTTTGTTGTTTGACAACTCGATTTTAAGTTTAGGGATACTTAATCAAGTTTTTCAAATTTAGAATCATAGGGGAATCCAGATCCTCCCCCTACAACACGATCATCCTAAACTTAACCAACCAACACTCTCCCCCTTTGTCGAACACCGAAAAGGGGTCTAGAAGGGCTGTTAAGTTTAAACTATACTCCCCCTTAACCCTAGGGGTATCCCAAACCAACAACAATTTGATTGATATTTGATAAGCATATGAAAACATATGACAATCGGATATAGGCATGATAAATTAGGCATATGTATCATATGAGCATGACATCATAAGCATGAACATCATAATAATATCGAGTGAGGGATATTGACAAACAGTAAACATGTGAACATAGATAAGCCAACATCCTAAACATGATAACCCGATGCAATTTACTGCTCCAGAAGCAATACATGTTGTTAGTGATACGAGAGATGTGTCCTAAGGCAATCGCCTTATGATTGTAAACATTTATTTCAATAAATGAAAATTCACTATTTGAGTATACATGTTTGTGTATTTGATTGGGATCTTAAACTCATTTACTGAATGTCCGCAATACAATTCACAGCACGAGAGAATTTGTGATGGAATCACAACTAGTGATTATCTCTACATGTGCAATTGTGAAGTATTGAAAATATCCCTAGTCGATGAATTGATAAATACGGACACTGTCAATTCTGTTGAGACTAGCATGGGTTATTCTCTAATCAGCTGATTCTCACTGGCTGGTGACATTGGGATGTCCGGAGATAAACATGGATGCTAGTTAAGGGAACTAGTTCATTAGAGTGACTGACTGTAAAACTTCATATGGTAATCTACATATAGATATGTCAATGAAAATTATTACTGCAGCTTAAGTGCGATGTTCCTTTGACTTGCAGTGTTCAAGTCATCTTGGTCATGGAGACTTATACTTTAACATCTTAAGCAAGCATCTCCAAGGAGGTGTGGACCCAGGATGGTTGGGTATAAGCCGAAGTGCCCGAAGATGTTTGAACAGCCTACAAAGGATTCACCACTCCTTGCGAGGAGATGTATACCCAGGCCTATCGTCGGATTGTTACTCAAAGCCTCTGGCCAGAGCATGTCATGTTTAGAGTATGAGTCTCTTAAATACATGAGAGTAATTAGAAATCCAAAGGACGAGAAAGACACTACTTGGGCTAGGTGTGACATAGTCAGCCTAGTGGGGACTGACACACACAGACCATGTTCTGAACCAAGTGGGTATAAGATGGTGAAGGGAATGAGGCACGATTCATTAGAGCTGCTGAAGTGTTTCAAAATTATTTCTGAGGTCAACCGTTGATCTTTCGATTAATTGGGGGTCATGATGTACTACTAGGTGCCACTCATGATCGTTCTATAATTGGTTAATTATAGACGGCCAACATAAATCGAAAGCCTATTTAGTCACACGCACTACGAGTAATCCGAGGGATTTAAAACGAGTTGAAAATTGAATTTTTCCGATCAAGAGAAATAAGTCGAATCTGAATTAATCAGAGACGCAACGGAAGCTTAAAATGACTAAGTCTTTTGAAGGCTTATTGGGTGAATTAAATGAGTGTAATTCGCGAGGGAGTAGGCTTGGTGTGGCCGGCCAAAGAGGGTGCCCACCCTCATTGGTTTGGCCGGCCACCACAAGGGGAGAAAAACAATTAATTTGGTTTAAATTATAAAATAAATCAAGAGCGATTTGTTTTATAAAATTATGGATAAATAAATTAATTTATATAAAGAGATTTATATAAAGAAATTTATATAAAGAAAATTGTAGAAATTTATTCTTTTTATGAAAATTAAAATGAACCATTAATTGGTTTAATTTTAATTTATAAAATCAATTATGAATTAATTTTTCCATAATAAGAAAAATTTTATACAAATTTTATTCCATAATTAAAAGGAGAGATGTATTTGTTTTATTATAAAGTTAGTTATAATAAAACTAGGCATAATGGAATAATTCATAAGAATATTTATAAGATAAATTTCTTATGAAAATTTATTCCGTTAATTCCGTTAAAAGGGAGACTTGGCAATGGAGAGACTACTATATAAAGGAACCAAAGGCAAGCCTTGAATTCCAACAATTAATCAAGAGATTAAGAAGTTCTCTCTCCCTCTCATTCTCTCCCTCTCTCTCTCTAGGGCCGGCGCCCCTTCTCTATCTAGGGCCGACGCCACTTTCTCCCTCTAGGGCCGGCGCCACCTCCCTAGCCTTGAGCCACCACCAAGACGAAGCGGGTCGCGTCTCCTTCCTCCCTTCACGGAATCTTGATTCCGTTACTTGGTGGTTAGTTTCCATATCTCTCTCTCTTGATATTCTAGTTGTGTCTTTGGAGAATCTAGTAGTTCTCGTCGGTACAAAACTCGTGGCTTTGCGAAGTCATCCCGAAGAGAACTCGGCGTCGACGCGAATAGAGGCGGAGCTTCCAAGGGACGCTACGGTTGGATCTCGTCCCTTACTTCGAGTTACGCGAGGTACTAAGTAAATTAGTTTACTTTTCGCAAAATTTTAATTTATGATCATGTCAACACATCATAAGGTCGCATGCTAGATACGTGGTTAAAATAATTTGAGAAATTATTTATGCTAATTCTTCCGCTGCACGTAAATATTTTAAAATTTACGAACCCGTATCCTTGTCAACATGCACCCGGTCCCAACAGTGGTATCAGAGCAAGGTTAGTGTTCGACATAATCATATAATTGTTTTGCGAAAAACTTTGTCATAATCTCAATTTTGGAAAAATATTTCAATTATGGAAACTTTCTAATTATAATAAATTTTAGATTTAGGAATTTCTAAGTTTGGAAATCCTCATGAAATTTCGCAAACTTTTGAAATATCCTAGTTTCTGAAATTTTATGATAATTGTGAAAACTTCCCATTTTTGGAAACTTTCCAATTTTGGAAATTTCCTATTTTGGAAATTTTCCAATTTTGGAAATATGTAAGTTTTCTTTGTACCAGAAACTTACAATTATTCTGAAAACCTATTATGAAATCTCGCGATTTTGGGCACTTTCTTTCAAGAAAGTCTAGACAAATTTATGGATTATTAATTGACAATTAAATTCGAATTGGTTTTAAATTATTAACAAAATACTTTATTTTGGATTGAGCCTCGAGGAGCCGTCCAATTTTATTCAAAATGGGTAATTTAATTTCCCATTTTGAATAAAATTGTCATGTTTGATTTGGTTACGCCTCTAGGAGCGGACCAAATTAGATTTACGATAAATTATATTTCTTTGGGTATCTGAGTCTCGGGGAGCCACCCTTAGAAAATAATTTGTTGTAATTAATTAATCCATGAATAAAATATGTGATCAAATCTTGGAAATTTGATTTAAGAGGTGATGCTCTACATATTGTTGTCTCCAAAATTAATTAGGAAAATAGTTTTCTATAGAGTTTTCTTAAATGAGATTTTCATGAAAATAATATGTGGTTGAATTAAGGGAATTTGTCTCTTAATTTGATAAGATTTGATTTAGAGAAATCAAAGTCTTAAACATATTATTTCCGAAATTGATTATGACAATTTAAGAAATTGTTTCCCAAAACAATTCCTTAAATAAAGTATGAAATTAGAATTAGGAAATCCGGTTCCTAATTCAATTAATGAGACTTGATAAATTAAGTCACATACATACTTTATTAAGGAAATCGGTAGTCATGACATAATTATATGTCATGAATGTGCTTAAAAAGGAAAGGATGAGACCCAAAACCCCTTACAAAATATTAAGGCCAACACCTTCCATTAATATGGTTAGAATCGGAGTTTTGTTTCTCGTTTGGGTTGATGGACACATCCATGCCAGGCTTGAACCTCAACATGTTCAAACCATGGAATTAGTTTATGAATAATATAGTTGGAGTCAGAGGTCAATCCTTAGTTTTGGTTGTTGGACACATCCAAGCCTGACTAAACGGTTGAATGAGCTCCAACCATATTAAAACTATTTCTTGATTAATGGGTCAGCCTTAAGCTTGGAGCATCGATTTGTTGTGCCACAGCCAAGGTCGATGTAAAGAGAGGTGCAGTTGGGTGCTATGTATAATGTTGCATACTTGTTAATGAGTTAACAACCCAATGATTTATGCAAACATTCAATTAGTTGATAGCATAAAGTGATAGTTACATATATGTGATATGTAATCGGTATAATTACCTACATTCATAGCTAAGAAAAACTTGATGGCCACAACCATGGTTGTTCTTATCTATGGTTGGATATCAACCTATTTGGAGATGTTCTTACGATCTCCCGAATTGATAAGAAGGGTTATTCAATTTGAAAAATTAAATAGGATTTTATTAATGTATGTTGATACATTCTTTATATTCTTCTCACATAAGCTCAATTTATATTTCTAGGTTAATCACTCGATCATGTCTTCTCTGAATTTGCGTTCCATTTTGGACACCAATAAACTGACTAGGCCAAACTTCATGGACTGGCTTCAAAACCTAAGGATAGTCCTCAAGGTAGAGAAGCTTGCTTATGTCCTTGAAGATCAACTTCCTAGCCGTCCTCTAGAAAATGCAACTCCAGACCAGTTACTGGCCTATCAGAAACATGTGACCGATTCTGAACTTGCAAGTTGCATCATACTAGCCTCTATGATACCTGAGCTGCTAAAGCAGCATGAGCATATGGATGCTTATACCATCATCTTCCATCTTCATGAGTTGTTTGAAGAGCAGGCGAGATCCGAAAGGTTCGAAGTCTCCAGACTCCTCTTCACCTCTAGGATGCAGGAAGGCACTTCTGCCTCACAGTTTGTGTTAAAGATGTTGGGGTACATTGAGCGACTGAGCACACTCGGTTTTGCAATGGATCATGAACTAAGTATTGACTTAATTCTGAATTGTTTGCCCAAAAGTTATTCACAATTTGTGATGAACTATCGGATGAACAAACTAGAGACTACCATTCTTGAGTTGCTCTACCTGCTGAAGACTGTGGAGCCTTCTGTAAAGCCGGATCAAAAGACGGTACTGTTAGTTGGTTCCTCGAAGAAAGGTTCTAAGAGGAAGGCCAAAGAACAGAATAAACGAAAGAAGAAAAAGGCCAAAAAGATTGAAAAGAAACCAAAAGAAACTTGTCATCATTGTGGCAAGGAGGGTCACTGGCGAAGAAACTGCAACGTTTATCTTGAGTCCTTGAAGAATAAGGCATCTGATGCCCCATCCTCTTCAGGTATCTTCGTTATTGAATGTCACTCTATTTCCTCTAATACCTGGGTACTTGATACCAGGTGTAGCTCACATATATGTAATGACATACAGGGGCTAAGGAATAGAAGAAGACTCGTCAAAGGAGAAGCGAATTTGCGAGTTAGAAATGGAGCAAAGATTGCTGCTATTGCCATCGGAACATATTTGCTAAAGCTCCCCACTGGACGTGTCTTAGAATTGGATAATTGTTATTTTGTTCCTTCGTTAATAAAGAACATTGTATCTATTTCATGCTTGAATGAAAAGGGTTATCATTTAACTTTTAGTAACAATTGTTGTTACATAACTTTAAATGGTGTTCTTTATGGGACCGGAACTTTGTGCAATGGTATCTACACGTTAGATTTATCCGGTGACGTTTTCAATATCGAAGTAAGCAACAAACGTGCTCAAATAGATAATCGAATAGACTCCTATACGTGGCATTGTCGTCTTGGCCATGTAAGTAAGAAACGCATGACCAAATTACACCGATGTGGAATTCTAGAATCATTTGAACCCGGTTCATTTGATACATGCGAATCATGCTTAAAAGGCAAGATGACCAAATTACCCTTTTCCGGAAAAGGTAATCCAGTGGGAGAATTGCTTGGTCTAATACATACTGATGTTTGTGGACCAATGTCAACTCATGCACAAGGAGGCTATAGCTACTTCATCACCTTTATCGATGATCACTCACGATTCGGGTATGTGTTCTTGATGAAACACAAATCTGAAGCTTTTGAGAAATTCAAAGAGTTCAGAAATGAAGTAGAGAAACAGCTTGGCAAAAGTATTAAGATACTTCGATCCGATCGGAGTGGTGAATACTTGAGTCAAGAGTTTCAAGATTATCTTTTGGACAATGGGATATTGTCGCAATGGATTCCGCCGTATACACCACAGCATAATGGTGTATCTGAGAGGCGTAACTGAACCTTGATGGACATGGTTAGATCCATGATGAATCATGCAACTCTTCCAAAATCCTTTTGGGGCAATGCACTTAAGACAGCTGTTTACTTGCTAAACAGAGTTCCGACCAAGGTAGTCTCTACTACTCCATATGAGAGTGGAATAATAAGAAACCTCACTTAACTCACCTTAAGATATGGGGTTGTCCTGCTTATGTGAAG